>JXCR01084550.1:10565-69002 GCA_002079205.1 Phalaenopsis hybrid cultivar | reverse complement strand
TTTTTTTTTTTTTTTACTCTTAACATATATTTATTTTTTGTGTTTAGGGTTATATGGGTTGGGTTTGGATTGGCAGGTTGAAGATGGGTCTGGATTTTCAACCCGTATGATATTCAGGTTGGGTTCAGTCGGCTCTATTCGAGTCGGGATAGTTTTGGGTTGGACCCGAACCCAACCCGCGTATCAAATTGACACCCCTAACTTAAATGTTTTGCATAGTAGGTCGATTGGCTGCAAATACAATTTTTAAGTCAAAATATGTTTTAGTAAATGCATTTAATAAATTTTGAGATAGTTAATTTTTTTAAGCTATATGATATGATTGAGATTTAGGGTATGGTTGGGGCAGCTGTAACTTATTAATAAGTTGGTGCATGGAAACTTCCCCAGAAAGCTGTTACGCTGAAGCTGTTGTGGATAAGTCGATTGCTTGTTTGTTTATTGTTGTTTGAAAATAGCTGCAACACAAGTGTTTCGGGACAAAAGACCATTCCGCCCTTGTGAGTATCATAATATGGCGCTGCTTGGCTACACAGTCCATGCTTTAAATTTGTCTCAAATATAGTTTTAATTAATAATAATACATATGAATGTGATGATCACTTTTTATATTTTGTGTGTTGATAAATTTAAGGTGGTAAATTTTGCATAAGGAACCATTACACGACACAAAGAAAATATTTTCACAAGAAAATATTGGTATTTTACATTAAAAACCTTTAAAAATGAAAAATGGCGGGATCGGCTCGAGTTCAATTTTAAAAGTGTAAGCTATGTGTAAAATTTTTTCAGGAGGATGATTGAAACATCAAATAGTGTGGTATAATATTGGTATAATCGAAATGCTTAGGCCCTATCGACGATCTTGTGTGTGAGCATTATTGGTGGCAATAGGGTATTAGATTGGTGAGCATTAGCATAAGAGCCAGTGGCATACTTTTACTTTATCACATTAGAGGAGGGATTGAAAAAGAAGAAATTAAGACGTAAACTAGGCAAACAGATTTAAAAAGAACCTGGAGAGCTTACATGAGGTAAGTCTCATGCGATAGGTCAAGGTTGCACGTTCAAACATGATCAGATCGAGACACATTGAACCAAATGTCCAGGAAATAATACCTACATAAGCTACCCAAGTAACTGAAGAACCAAATTTGTGTGTGTTTGTCCTGGGTTCAAGAGCAACTCCCAATTGAATATATCCCTTTGGTTAATTACGTTTTTAGGGAAGCCCAAGAATATTTTTGATTAAGGGAATCATGCGTACATTCAAGTGATGACTAGTGAGAGCTGTCACAAAGGATGATTATCTCACATGAGCATCTCGACAATTTCAAAGCTCTTGTTAAGTCACATGACAGAGAGTGAGTCTCTCACATCTCAAATGGGCAGCGCTCATCGCCAATTGAGGCCCATGAAATAACCATGTCACCTCGTAGGGTCCACAATATGCTTTCAAGCCTAATTGGTTTATAAGGGTGGAGAGTGAATCATTGTATTGTCCTCAAATCATGGCCTTCGAGATGACATCAACAAAGCATCAAAGGAGAGGCAGGGTTCAAAGAGCGATAAGCAAAGGAAGGTAGAGTAATCCTAATTTGGTAGAGATTGCCAAGGCATGATACCACATATTCGTCATCTCAAGCAATTGATGGTCGTAAAAGCATTGCGAAGCGGACACCCATTTCATGCAAGTATACGTATCCAAGTAATATACAAATTTAAAGGAGTATCACGTATCTTTCCTACGAGGAAGCTTGTTAGGAAATCAATTTGAAGAAGTTAAATCTACACTTTACTAACTTTTCGAGCCTAGTTCGACAAGATCTGAAAACAATCAAGAAAATTCTTAACTTTTCGAGCCCAGTTCGACAAGATCTGAAAACAATCAAGAAAATTCTAAGTTTAATAGATTGTGAAGAAAAAAAACAAAAGAAAACGCGGATCAAAGTTTTTTGGTGTTTTTTCAAGACTGATAATGATCGTGCCTTTATGATTTAGGTGTGACATTAGCTTTATTTTCATAAAAATTTCTTTTTCGTGGTTGTTGTCAACCAGCAAAATTAAGTTTTCTTATGTGTATGCCTAGGTCCCAAGAAGATTTATAATTCCACAAATATATCTTCCGCCTATCTTTATGACATCCCCAATAAATTCAAATGCCCTTTATTTGGTTGAAAGCTCCAAAATAAAATATTTCTATTTTATTTAGATCTTGTGGTTAACCTAATAGTTTCACTACGCTTATGTTGAAGTCATAGATCACGTTGGACTTTAGTGTTCTAACTGACCAGTTTAGGAGTAAATAAAGGCTAGATGGTTGACCAACAACTTGTACCAAATTAAAATGCAAAAAATGATACAAGAAAACGGGAAAAAAATCCATCCAAAAATCACAGAGGCACAAAAAATTGTCTAGCTACTCATGGTCCGAGAGAAAAGAAAGACAATTTCCTTGAAATAAAACCTAATGACAAATTTTTATTGACATAAAAATAATTTACAGCTGTTTGATCTCATCTCTTACAAGAATAACTCCCAATTTTTCTCACAAACCTCTCTCAGGAAAACAAGAAAAAGAAATATGAGAGAAGAAAATAAATCTCTCTAAACCCTAGCTTCTTTCCGCATTCTTCTCTCCAAAAGCTTCCTAAAATCTCCCTATTACATTCTTTTTATTGCATAAATTCAAAATCCTTCCCAAATTTGTTAGAATCACGCACTAAAGAGTTTCCAAATAAATAAATACACGCCGACATGATCACGCCAGACTTGCAGCTTAATTATGCCACCTCTTTGGGTTGGGCCTCGTGGTCACACCACGTTTTGGTGCAATTACTCCAGTCCGTCCATTACGTGGCTTTCCTCCATGTTTGGGTGTGACCACGTCCGAATTCAGTCTGACGACGCTACTGAAGTGGCATGGCCAAGCCACTTCTAGGCACAGTCTAGATTTTCTGAAACTCTTCGTTTTGCTTTGATTTTCAAGCTAGTCCTCATGTAGCATGCAAAATGTAATCCTAATATTTTAAAAGGGTAAAATCATATATTTAAAGTGGAAAATTGCTGAAATTAAAGCATAAAAAAGTATGAAAATTTGGCGCATGTCAATAACCGCAAACTTTACTCATTACCTGTCCTCAAGTAACCCCACTACTTTGCTCAAATTTCAAGGAAATAAAATACTTTTCTTTCATGCAATTCTTGGTCTTATTAACAGAAAGGAAGTGAAAAATTTATTAAGGTCACATGATCTCTATTTTTAAGTTTAGGATTTCTTTGAATATTGCAATCTTATACCTATCATGATTAGTCTCATACTCAAACATAAAAACACTTTCTCATTTAGATTGGTAGCACTTATGATTTCAATCTCCCTCAATAAAATGAATGAATTCTTCTTTTCTCATATCTAGTTCACCTTTCTGTTTCGGAAGTGATTGGACAACACAAAATGTTTTTCTTAATCTTGAATCCTATCGAAGAATGGCTTATTTATAAGTTTCTAAAGAGTGATATTCTAGTTATAACACTCAAATGTTCTCTGTTGATCCTCCTTAATCACACTTTGTTTCTCAAATATCAAACTATGTGACTTTATACTTACATTTTTTCATTGAAATACTTATTTTGTTTATAACTTTTTTGAAAAATAGAATTATGATAGTCGTGAGGTTGATTCTGAAGTATCTAATTCAAATAATTTTGCTAAAATCAATACTTTATACAAACATTTGTGTCACGAGAGACTCTAGAATGTAATGAATGCCCCAATATTTATCCTTGACATGGAGGCCTAAGAGGATAATACTGATAAGAAATGTACTGAGACATTATCGATATTTCTGAATAACATTGGAGCTCTTAAATCCCGTCTCATATTGTTGTTGCATGTTAAGAATTAAAATTCAAACGTACTATATAAAAAGAAGATGTATATTGCAATAAATTCATATATTATTTAAACTTTATCCCATTTCCTTCACCTACCTTCAACCCCAAATAAATTATCATTTTTCCTCNCAGCCATAACACTCAAATGTTCTCTGTTGATCCTCCTTAATCACACTTTGTTTCTCAAATATCAAACTATGTTAATGATATGATAACTATGTGACTTTATACTTACATTTTTTCATTGAAATACTTATTTTGTTTATAACTTTTTTGAAAAATAGAATTATGATAGTCGTGAGGTTGATTCTGAAGTATCTAATTCAAATAATTTTGCTAAAATCAATACTTTATACACACATTTGTGTCACAAAAGACTCTAGAATGTAATGAATGCCCCAATATTTATCCTTGACATGGAGGCCTAAGAGGATAAGACTGATAAGAAATGTACTGAGACATTATCGATATTTCTTAATAACATTCGAGCTCCTAAATCCTGTCTCATATTCTTGTTGCATGTTAAGAATTAAAATTCAAACGTACTATACAAAAAGAAGATGTATATTGCAATAAATTCATATATTATTTAAATTTTATCCCATTTCCTTCACCTACCTTCAACCCCAAATAAATTATCATTTTTCCTTGAAATTTAAGTGAGAAAGGTCCACATACATGGTCAATCTTAGCTCCTTTTGTTTGTAGCTTTAACACGCAGCATATTGGTTAGAAAAAAAGGCGGAGTTTCAACAAATGAGATCCAAATGCTCGTCTTATCATAAAAGAAAGAAAATTTATGTACTACAAGTGGCATGCATCTGCCTACTGTTCTCTACCATGAGTACATACAGTCATTATCCATGAACAGAAAAANAACAAATGAGATCCAAATGCTCGTCTTATCATAAAAGAAAGAAAATTTATGTACTACAAGTGGCATGCATCTACCTAATGTTCTCTACCATGAGTACATACAGTCATTATCCATGAATAGAAAAGTACTAATAAATAAATAAATAAATAATTATATTCATTTTTAATATGGTGACACAGAACATGACCTTATCGGGAATAATTGCAATTAATTAATGCAAAGTGATGCTATGCTATACATCTATAACGAATGATAGAAGTATATTTATTTATAAATCAGCATCATTTGATGTTTATATGCCCACAAATGAAAATAAGGAACCAAACATATTACAATAGACTTTGGCGAGTGGATAAAATAATGTGCACGCATTATGTCATGAGGAGCATGCAACTTTTTGAAGGCCGGATTCCTCGTTTCTTTGCCTGTCATAGATGTATTTATTTATGTAAATGTAACTTTTATTAAAATATATAAGAAAGATTTTCATGCATGCCCCTCAAATCCTATGTGTTTACATTTATAAAACTTGAAACTTTTACCTTTAAGCCACGTTATTTATGCATCAAAACATGTATTTCATTTTTTTAAAGTTTAAATAGTGATTGATGTGTACTAGAACTTTAGGAGCGATAGAGTGATTATTTAGCGTTTTAGCGTTGTACAAGACCCCTGTGCACGCTCAGATAATAAAAGAGAAGTAAACATAAGTGGACACTTCAATTTTTATGGGGAAAATCTTAAGAAAAAGGGAAACAATAACGGAGTCTAGCCCAATTGAAATAATTCACTATGAATGATGAGTACACATATCCACTCTTCTCTTAAATTAGGGAAGATAGAGTTACAAAGATGATCATCGTAAATTTACAATAGTGATTAATTAATAATAGTTATAGTCTCGCTATAATAAATATAGTAGGTTGTAAGTGTTGTAGTCGATTGTTATAGATGCAATAGTCCTCAGGTGAATGAGATAGATGACGACCGTAGCGCCAACTTGCTATACATATAATAATTGGAAGTCGTGGTAGTAGTTGGCTATATGGGCCGCAGATATTTGTTTCAGGAGTATCGGTTGGCCACATGGGCCGGAGTCGGAAGTTGCAGGAGTTGTATGCCATGTAGTTCACAAATTGGTCACATGGGACCTAGTGATGAGCTGTGAAGACGCCCGTTGAATGCAATGGTCGGAGTTGGGAGCTGCACGAACTATGAACCGCATAAGCTATAGTTGGTCTTGTAGGTCATAATGGTGAGTTGTGACGACTTCCGTAGGCCACAGGGCCCTGAGTCATAAGTTACATGGGTTGTGAACCATGTATGCCGTAGTAGTGAGCTGTGATGACATTCGTAGATCACGGGCTGCGAACTATTGCCTACCTCGAAACTTTATGTTTTCCAACAGTTTGGTGAAGCACTGTGGAGTTGCATATTACATTATCTCAGTGACCAATAACTTCGAGCAGTGACACTTTATGTTTTTCTCAACTACGACGAAGTTCAACTCTTTATTGAGTAAGAAATTTTCTATTAATAGTTATTCACCCTTTCCTGTGGAAATACTATGATGAGCTAATTCATTAAATTGCTCAAGGCATGAACAATTTATTCGTAGATTCGTTAAATTTAGTTGAAGATGATATCACAAGCCATGAGATAAAAACTAATTTCCCCTAGTTATTTACAACGCATGTAAGTTAGAATTTGGTAAAATTGCTACTCATCTCACACAGATTTCTAGGTATCTTCATTGACATTGATTTTTTATGCATTAATAAATTCATGATTGGAACAATGGAGTAACATATCAAAGCTTGATAGATCTTGCTTAGGGAACCATGCACATCTTGAAAATTTAGCAATTTTATGATTTGAGTGACTATAGGTTTCATTCGAGTTCCTGGTTAGAAGGAAGAAATACTTGTAATTTTGTCGTTTGTATTAAAGCAAATAGTAAATCAGAAAATGAGATTGACTACCATGAGATTCTCGAAGAAGTTGTTGAGCTATATTATCTTGGTACCATATTGGTTTGATCATGTTTCCAATCACACAAAAAGGGTAAATCAAACATATAATATCATAGAAGTATAATGAAATAGAATATATTCTAAATTTGATCATTTCATTTTGGCAATACAAGCAAGTCAAGTATATTATATTCCATATCCTCATAAAACAAGAGATAAAGTTGACTAGACAATAGTAATAACTATTAAACTCAGAATGACTATTGATATTCAAAATACAATTGAAACCTCATATCAAGGAGAAATGACAGATTTATGCATTACACTTAAGCCAATCCATGAAGAGTTCAATTTAGAGGATGCTAGTGATGAACACGAAGAAATGAATATGACTCTGACGAAGCTTTGGATGGAGAAATTTTACCATAACTAACCTCTAGTTACTCATCTAAGAAGGTTAACTAACATTTGTAAGTTAATCCCATTATGTACTTTTATATTTTTAGTTTCAGTAGTTTGTAGATTGCATTCAGTTTATAATTTTTCTTTTTGTTTGTTGCATACTTTTTTATTTTTCGATTTTAGTAGTTTGTTGGTTTTATGCACTTTACAGTTTCTTTTCTGTTTGTTGCATACTTTTGTATTTTCAGCTTCAATAATCTGTAGATTGCATTAACTTTATAGTTTATCTTTCAACTTACTATAAATTTTTGTATTTTCAGCTTCAGTAGTTTGTTACAGTTTCCCTTTCTATTATCTGGAGGCTTTTGTGTTTCTCAGTTTTTGTAGTTCGTAGATTGCATCCACTTTATAATTTATTTTGTCTTTACTGTGTCCCTTTGTATTTTCACCTTAAGTAGTTTGTAGATTGCATGTAATTTACAGTTTCCCTTTCTAGTTACTACGTACTTTCGTAATTTTAGCTTTAATAGTTTGTATATTGCACTTTACAGTTTCAATTTCTGTATACTTGCACTAATTACTTTTTTTTTCCTTCTTGCATATGGCTTCTAGAGGGAGGGGTGATCTCTCTCTAATTAAGGGAGGTGACACCCTAGATCAATATAGGAAGCAGAAGTCCGCTAGCCGATGAGGCCGTGGATGTGGTGCTAACAATGCGACCACCCTTACCCCACAACCACCGTCATCAGCTCCGACTACCACACTGACATAGCCACCAAATGTAAGTTTCACACCAGCACCACTACTAGCTGTGACTGCCACACCGACACCGCTACTAGCTACAACTTCCACACAAGCGCGAGCACGCACTGCTTCTATCACACCACACCACCACTAGTTGCTCCTACCAAGCTAGCACCGCCATCACCTGCTTCTAATGCACCGTCCTGTTTAAGCATCATCTGTAACAGTTTTCAGCTTCCGAGTGTGAGGAATAAGAAATTTTTTTTTTAGATAATGATATTAGTTATTTATTTATTTTAATTTAGTAGGTAATTAATGATATATTGTCTATAGTTTTTCTCTNATACATTGTCTTTAAATCCACATAATTGGACATGGATCATGACATAATATTCAAATTGTAAATTTTAGGTGCTAAATTTTATATTATTTAATCTCCAATATCATCAAACTTATAATTGTCGATGTGAATGTCTTTAAAGAAATGAAGTTACTATAGCGGAAGCCGAATCTAAAACCGATTCGGAAGCGGGATCTTCTGAAGAAGTTATGCACCGCAAGGATAAGGAACCTCCACCTCCTCTATCTTATCATAAGAAGCGAAAGGGTTCCCCCAACTGGCTGGGTTCCTTCTCAAGGTCAAGGGACCAAAATTTGGAACTCTTTGGATGGTCGTTTCATTGTCATTGACCGGTCNTCTCTCTTCTTAGGTCTTGGGATTCTTCCGAGTACCTGTAGAAGAGAGAGAAAGCCAGGCAGAATCATCGTTCTGACTCTAGAGGCATAGGGGCCTCCAAGCACACTAGTAGGGTGATTCTGCATACAAAGCATAAAAGATTCTTATAATTCTTAATTTTTTGCTTCAAATTTATTATACATTACATGTACGCTAACTATATCATTACTTTGACAGTTTATAGAGTTGGGACGGGGTCCATCCACTGCCAAGTTACACATGCGCACTGATAAGGGGTAGTCGGACTAGACCTGGGTGAACATCATATCTCAGGCGACCTAGGTAAGTTTGAAGATTAATCAATAACAATTCAAATAAATATTGCAGTTTTCATATCCTATAGCTTTCGTTAATCATTTTTTTTTTTTCAGGAACCTTTAAGAGGGTGAGGGAGAGTGATCACAACAGTCATGCAATATGACGATCACATATTGTGATCCTCCAGGCTAAGACCAGGGAGGGAAGCTGTGGGAGAAAAGAAAAAATGATAGAGTATATGTTTTAGGGTCCCGGGCGTTGGCCACGACACTCGTCCCTTCATCTCATTTGGTTGATCAACTTTTACTGCTCAAGAGGAGGAGCTTTGTAACCAGGTTGTCGAGTTGACTTTTGATATTGAGGTTTGAGTTACTGCCGAAGTTGTTGCATAGGTCTCAACCTAACTAGCCCAAATGAGATCAGAGATGGAGTTGAAGATGAATGTGGCTTTTCATGTGATGTTGCGGCATGCACTATAGAGAGGAAAGTGGCAAGATGCGGAGTGGCCAAAAGGAGATGATTCTGATGGGTTAGATGGTAAGAAGACAGAGGATGAGTAGAGATTTATTTTTCATGTTTGTTTATTTAGAACAATCTTTTTGAACGAATAATATTTTTTATGTATTAATGTTCATCTTTGGTTTAATGCAATAGTTTCCTTTTATTTTTTTAAGGTTTATGCATTAATTACTATTATGATATTAGTTTAATAACTGTTTCAGTTAGTACAATGTGTTGTGTGTAAATTGTAGTGTTTGGATTACAGGTGTGCAAATTGTTGGACTGAAGAAGCACATTAATTTTTTCTTCTAATGCTAAAGATTTTTGACAGCTTGTCGTTGGCTTTCTGTCAGTTTTGTCATCAAATCTGATAGCTTGCAATCGTCAGTTATCCTCACGATGGTAAACCGACAGTGTTGCGACGAACAATCGTAATATTTGTCGGCCTCTAATTTGACGATACAAAACAAAATTTTAATTTCTGCTTCAAGTTCTAACGGATTGAACTGTCTGCCAGTACCGAAGGATACTGACGACGGTGCTACATGCACGTTTCCGACAGCTATGTGACACTTTGCTGGCAGCTTTGCTACACTAATTCGATGTATATAACATCAGTTATATTACTGATGCGGGAGTTTGTTGTGTATGTTTTTGTAAATGTTTTTCAATATTACAAAATACATACACATCACTAATAATAAATATGCAATTCAATCCTAATAAAAATAATTTTAGTAAAAATAATTTTATTTTTTAAAATCTTTAAACTTCCTAACCCGTAATAATAACGCAAATATATGTATCGCTCAAGTAATAAAATGCACTAATGGATTCATAAGTATCGATCCTACAGGGAAGTTGGATGTAAAACACAAAATTTGAACTACAAGACTTAAGTACGAAATTAAAATATAAAATAATTGAATGTATGCTAAATAAATTGCAGTTAAAAGAACTAAGTTAATTAAACTAATTGCTAAACTTAAAAAAGTAAACTTATAAAAACTAAACAAAGTTTCTGTGACGAAGAATTTAAATTTAAGAAATCATCATTCCCCTTTACAATAAACATATGGATTGTGAAGAAATTAAAATCATTTAAAAATATATGTATAAAATTGTATTGTGTCAAATAGGAGCAATCATATTTTTTACCCTCTTTCAAGTGCATAAAGAATATTGACTAATCCAGAGTTTGATCCCTAATTTCGTGTTTAGGTTGGGAGGATACCGGCTCTCACTCTAGAGCTCTCATTGTTAACAATCTCAAATTAGTTTCCAATATTGATACCAAATTAGGGATTTTAATCTGTCACCTTAAAATCTCCAATTCTGCATCCAACAAAGTATATTTCCCTATTTATTTGCACTCAACTCCATGGATTACATTCTCACTCATGGAATTGAATGCGACTCTCACAATGTTGTAGAAATCATAGCCCTTTTCAGATCATATGTTTTCAAACACATTTTAACATTTTAATTGGCAAGTTCGAAAAGTAAATCATCACAAGTTATTGACATTTTAAAAAGTATAAAACAAAATCAATTCTTCACAAAACCAAATCTCATTGTAGGGAGAAGAATAAAGAAGACTACTTAGAATTCATGAAAAGAATACAACAAACCATGGATTTCATATATAAAAACAAGTTTACAACATAAAGAAAGAAAAGACAGAACTTATCTCACACTCCTTCCCAAGCAAATCCCTAGAATTTCTCTTTAAGAACTTTCCCTTTTTGCAAACACTCTCAATTCTCTTTTGGAGATGTAAAGAAGAAAAAATCTCTCACTTTTCCTCTCATCTTACAACCCTAGAAAAAAATCTCCAAGTCCCTCACTCTCTCACTTGCCTCTCGCCTCTCTCTTCTCTTGCCACCAAACCTCTATTCAGCCCTATACTCCTCTCCTTTTAATTAGTGGCTGCCTCCTCTAAAAAAGAATTCAAAATTTCCTCCCAAATTCTCTCCAAAAGTCACATATTTTGAAACCCAAAAGACATGTCCATTCATTCAAGAGACATAAAGTGTCAAGATGTATTGAATCACTCCATGGGGCATTTGACACATTTGAAGCCTTCAAATCCGCTCAAAATTCATCAAGATCCGCCTTAATTCATCAAATATCGTCTATGACACTTCAGTCGCCAGTTCTGGCGCTTTAAGTCTGCGTTGTTTTGGGTTCTGGTACTTCATGTGCCGCTTCTAGCGCTTAAGGTGCCGCTTTTCTGTATAATGGCCCTTCAGGCCAGCTCTCTGGAAAATGACGTTTCAGGCGTCAATTTGGCACCTCAGGCGTCAGAATCACAAAGTTCTCTATATTGGCTCCAAATTTCTTTCTTTTTGCTACTTTTGCTCCAAATACCTACAAAAAAATATTAAAATACTCTTCTTTAAAGTGCAATATCACCAAAAATAAGCATAAAATGTATACTTAAATTAATACATTATTTTGGTGTATCAAATACTTATAGTGTACTAGCACTATACATATAAGCCTATAGTGACAGTTTTATTTTATCAGTAAACCGTCTGCTAATATAAGCCTTAGGTAATACCATCGGTAAAAGAATTACTGATAAGTGTTTTGGCTACGCCCTTAATGTTGTAGATAAGTTGTTGGAAAATAAACCAATTGTTTTTATATAGGTTTCGACTATTATTAGACCATTTGAAATAGTCTCATTTCTTGTAATGATAGGATGTAGTTGGTCACATAGGCTATGGTGATGAGATATGATGATACCCTTAAGCCATAGGAACTAGAATAGGGAGCTGCATGAGATGTGGATCACGTAGGTCATAGTTGATCACATAGGAGATAGTTGTGAGCTTTGGCAACGTCCATAGGTCGCGGGGGCTAGAGTCAAGAGCTGCACGAGCTATGAACCACTTAGGTCGTAGTTGCTCACGTAGGCCATAGTGGTGAGTTGTGATGGCGTCTGTAGGCCGCGGAGGTTAGAGTCGAGAGCTTCATGAGCTGTGAGCCATGTAGACCTTAGTTGGTCACATATGCCATCGTGGTGAGTTGTGATGATACTTGTAACATTCGGGAGACAGAGTCAGATGCTGCACGAGATGTGAACCACGGAGACTGTAGTTAGTTACCTAGGTGGTAATGGTGAGTTGTGGCAATGTCCATAGGCCACGGGGGTCATAGTCAGGAGCTGCGTAGAGGGAGCTTTAAGAGCACGGAGAAAGTCATTATCGTTGGGGTGTATTGTTATGTCATCTTTGAGAGGTTTAGTTGCACCATAATTGGGTTGTGTTGTTACTTTGCAATGTACGCTGGGATTTCACAGTGCATATTGTGACTTCACAACAGACTTCTCTATAAGGAGCATATGACAACTGATGATAATTGATAATGGCCGAAGACAACAATTGCAGGTACCAGAGATGACGGCGGTCGGAGTTGGGCGGAATGCAGTGGCGACCAGAGTTAGCCGAAGAAAGTTGGCTAAGAGGAGGGGGTGGCTGGAGTTTGTTGAAGGTGACTAGGATCGAAGTTGGTCAGTGAGTATGGTAGTGGTCAGAGTTTGCGGGCTACGTTTGCCGCCGATGGATGTTAGATCGAGAGGTCGAAAGTGGTTGAGGATGGTTGGTGGCTGCAGTTGCAAAAGCATATGTTGGATAGTGGTGGCTGGAAGCGGTAGCAATGACCGGAGGCGGAGGAGGCCAAGGGCGACAACAGCCAGAGTTGCCCGAATCTACAGTGCATAATGCTGAGCTGCAACTTCCTCTTATGCTGGCTCTTGTCTTCCACTTGCCCATAGTCCACGTCCCCTCATGAGGGATTTAGGTTTCTATTATTCTTGGTTGCAAAATAGGACAAAATATGAATCACTCTTGATCGAACGACCTAGAGAGATTCCTCTGATCAGATGGTGTTCGATAGACCCTTTAGTGCCTTAATGATTTTAGCATTGAATGATATTGGACTCGTTGGATTTGTCTTGCTGAGTTGCTCGATTTGACTATAGAATGTTATATTCAGAATCCATTTGACCTTCTGATAAGCCGAAAATATTCTAAATGCGGTTTAAAAGCTTGATCTAGGCCTAATTTAACTCTGATTGGATTGATTTTGATACCACTGAGGCCGTCTCGTCGAGCCGGTCATTTTGACTATAAGTTTGCTAAAATCCGGCTTCTAGATGACTTTTAACCAGACTTCGAATGCTCTTGCTTAAAAAATTACCGTGAAAGAAATTTTATATACATACCACACAATTTTATGCATTTAAACGTAATGTCATAAATGTATGAATGAAAAGGTGAATTTCATTTTTAAAAAGTTAATTATTTTGAATTTTTTTAAGTGATGCTACAATACTTGAGTATTATGAACGTAAATATGAAAATTTAGGGGTTATAGATGCAAATACACAAGCATTGTGTGGTATGTATGTAAATTATTTTTAAATCATGCTTAACTTCTCTTTTACAAAACAACAAGGGTAGCCTTATTAGCTGTCCGAACTAACAGTCTCTTTCTACTGTCACAAGAAAATGAAAGCTCGGGATTACATATTTAATTATAGTAATTATAGTTATAATTATAATTATAACCATAATAAATACTACAACAACCATCATTTTTAACCTTAAATCAATTCGTATGGTTTCATGCAATAATTAGCGTGCATTCAATTATCCAAACCCACCAAACCTTCTTGAACAACCCAATATGACATTTTAAACTAATTTTGTTAATAAAAATTTAATAATTATTATTAGGGGTTTTTACATACATATCTTTAATTTGTTTGCACTAACTATTTTTTTCTTAAAAAAAAGAAGATTTGCATATATACCTCTGAATTCTTATGTATTTATATACCTAAACTTCAACTTTTACTTTTCTGTCAGCATAGCTAAACATGAAAAAGAATGCCTTGATGGGAAAAAAAGTTGTGTATGTAAGACATATGCAGCGCTACGTACATAATGAATGTTATATTCGCTTTATGTCGGCATTATATTCGCGTTATATCCTATGTAACATTCATCTAACCTCATGTAACTTCCATGTAACCTATAGATATGTGAAAACAGAAGCGCAAAACTTATTTGTTAGTTCAAATAAGTTACAAGTAGACTATATGGAGGTTAGATAGAGGTTATAAGCGATATACGCAGATATAATGCGGATATAATGTGAATATAACCTCCATTATGTACGCAGCACTGAGTACGTCTTACGTCGCATGAATGACTTTGGTCGTATAGATGTAAAAACTAAAAGTTAACTGCTAAAAATGTAAATATATAAAAACTAAGTGGTATGTATGAAAATGCTCTAAGAAAAGTCATTAATTATCATGCAGCCCACGCCCTAATTAATTTTTAATCATGACCGACTTATACAGCTAAAATAAAAGGGGTGACAAATTATTTAAAAGACTAAACATAATTAGGAAATGTGAGGTAGGTAATCATCCACCCCCTCGCCAGCTCGCACAAAGGTTTCCATTATGCTGTTATTTATTTATATATTTATTTTATTTTTTACTTCATTTTGGTATAATTATATTGATATTGGATTATATAAATTAAATTTATTATATTTTAATATAAGATATAAAATGCTAATAATTACATCGTATGTAAATTTCCCTTGCAGTCATTCCTTCATCAGCTGCATACATTGTCTTTAAATCCACATAATTGGACATGGATCATGACATAATATTCAAATTGTAAATTTTAGGTGCTAAATTTTATATTATTTAATCTCCAATATCATCAAACTTATAATTGTCGATGTGAATGTCTTTAAAGAAATGAAGTTACTATTGCGGAAGCCGAATCTAAAACCGATTCGGAAGCGGGATCTTCTGAAGAAGTCATGCACCGCAAGGATAAGGAACCTCCACCTCCTCTATCTTATCATAAGAAGCGAAAGGGTTACCCCATCCGGCTGGGTTCCTTCTCAGGGTCAAGGGACCAAAATTTGGAACTCTTTTGGATGGTCGTTTCATTGTCATTGACCGGTTGGTGGATTTGTATGGCAACTCATCGTCTGTTGAGATCTACCCTTCTGCATTTTTAGAGTTTCTTTGGTCACGAGAGTTTGCAGTGTCTCTTTGGATGCTCAAGCAACCGGATCTATAAAAGAAGGCTGATTGGTACCATTGGAAGGTATGGGAGGCCTCCCACCTTCAATTGATGGCTCTGGAACGGGCCAAGATGAGGTGGGCCGCAGTTGCAGAGAGGGTCGAGATCTCGAACATGCTTGCAATGAAAGCTGGAAAGAAAGCCATGGTGGCCGAGAAAAAGCTAGCAATTGCCAAAGAAGAGCACTCTACTGTCTCGGATCTCCTATTGATTGCCGAACCAGACAACTGCAAGCTGCGGGCAGAGATGGCGACTATGAAGACAAATGAAGAGTTATTTGAGTCACTTCCATCCAACCCAGATCGAAGAAAATTTTAGGCAAGCATCTCCGAATAGTCATCATCACTACAATTAGTTGATTCATTCGGTTGGGTTTGATCGTTTTGTGGTATGCTGACCAGAAGGAATTTGCTGCCTTGTATACCAGTTTCGAGGGATTGTTCGAGGATGACTCGGACGACAAAGGTGAAGGAGGATCCTTTTAGCCGACACCCTCATACTTAACTATGTTTCTATTGGAAGAAACTATTTGTAAAATTTACATTTATAAACTCTTATAATAATGGAAATTTTGTATATTTCTTTTTGTAATAGAATGAGACCATTTGGACGTTATTCATATCTTCAACTATTAACTTTATTATTTATTGCTATAGTTGCCTGTTGATGGGAATCTATTCATTGGATGATTCAAACCTTTGAAAGATCATACTTTTTAAATCGGTGCAGCCCAACATAGGTCTTACAGTGCTTGTCTCATTATGCTTCAGTCAAATTTGTCTCTTCGATCAACCCACACCTTCCATCGGTACTAAAGCGAATCTTGTCACCGCCTTTGCGGGGGTAAGCACCAAGATTTACTGCTAGAGAGGGAACCTCCTCCGGAGTGTCGTCGATGTTGAGCTTAGAGATTGGATTTTTATGCTTGGCAATGTGGATCAGTCCTATTGTCGGGGCGCCGATTAGACATCTATAGTGTCGTTGTCGGTCGCCTTTATTTTTTATCACAATTGTTAGTCTCACTTCTGATACTTATCAAGCTCTAAGTCACTTGATCGGATCATCGACTAGGTCGAGCTTCACCTTTCATTAGGTCTTACACATGTCCTATCACTGCCTTTGCATGGGTAGCCATCGAGACTCGCTGCTGGGGTGATTTGCGTCTTATCCATCACATAACTTATCGCTACCGAGTAAGGGACCATCTCCAGGGCTTTATCTTATACACGCTTAGAGACAAAATTTTTAATGTGGGAGTATTATGGAATATTCTGCCAATAAGACCCCCGAGGGAGATGATGTCGGCGTAGTTTTTAGGTTCAAGTTCTTTAGTGTCAATTGGACCCAAGAGGATGTTAGAAAACTTCATCAGATTAAATAAGTTTTTTGGGATAAAACTTCGTGTTGTAAGTAGTGTGTCAGTCATCTGGGATGGTTCGAACAGTAAACCTGTTGAGTTGGTCAGCTTGTTTTGACCATTGGGAGCCAGACATATGTTTAGAGGTACTCGCCTCCTAGCCAAAGTCTCTAAGAAGACAACATAAATGACGTTTCAATCTCCATATATATTGCGTAAACTCCGTATCATGCTCACAGGTTGAGAATTTCCTGAGATCCATTTCTTCTTGTTAGTGTCGTTTTTCTTTTTGTTGGTGGCATGTTCCACGCTCACTACACCTTTTAGGATATTGAATCTTGATTTGTTCTGTGAGGCATGCCCAAGAATCAGAGCGATAGGAATCAGCTTTGAGAGAAAGATTGAGGGAAAAAAAGAGAAATAAATTATAGATCACACATATATATAGTATGAGCAAACTTTGGTATTCCCCAGCTCTGTGACCCATTTTATATATTGAAAATAAAGTTTACAAGAGGAAAAGAGAGAGAGAGTTCTCCCTACAAAGTATGAGTCCAGAGAGAAGAGCTACAAAAACCATTTTTACATGTACTGGACTCCTCTTTCTATAAAATAGGGGGCCATAAAGTGAAACATTACATATAAGACACTTCTTTAATAGGGGTTACACGACATTACTGTCTTTTATTGTGCCTTTTCGTACTTTTAACTGTTTTTGATTTCTTTTTATATGAACTGGACCTTCTGATCGTAATGTCCTTTGGTCAGTCGACAAAGCTAGCGTCAGTCAACTATTTTATTTGGATACCGATCGACATTTGTTTCGGAAATTCGGTCGGCTTTGAGAGTTGTAGCCGGTCGATCTTAGGGTCGCTGGTCGGTTTGCTTCACTTGATATTTTTTAGTGATCTTTGGAGATTTTTAGGGGGAGTTGCAGAGAGAGCCTTATGTTGATGCCTAAAATTGTTGGGGGTACTAGACCATCGTTCGGTCTTCGGAGATTGTATGCTCTTGGTCGGCCTAGGTGGACCTTCGTTCGGTCACTTAGTTGCCAGTCGGCTTTCAGTTTTTCAGCTAGTCAGCTTTATGATCTGGACATTTAGATTACCTCGAGATTTGTGCAGACAATTTTTGGGTATACACAATATATATTGGAAGCCAAACATAATGTCTTATTAAAATCTCAAAACTAATTTAAAGGTGCTTTATAACTCTTTTATTCTATCTCATTTAATTGATAACTTAGACATATCAATTTTGAAAAGAAATTACAACTAAACAAAAGTGTGGGAGCATCATGCAAAGCTATATAAAGTCTCAATACACCCTTAGTTACCTTGATTTTGATATTATAGATTCTTTTCTAACCCTCTAAATCTTTTATTATCATCACTTTGATTAATTATGATGCTCTGAGTTCTGTGTCACTGCTAAATTATGAACCCACCAAAGTTATTTTATTACATTACTGCAATATCATGCAATATTTAATATGTTGGATTCACATATATGTTTACAACTTCCATGAACATCACATTGATTGATTCAAATTCTACAAGGCACATCTCGAACGAAAAGTTTCTGCAAATAGCTATGTTTAGTGCTTGATATAACTAGAACTAAGTTAGCCATGATTGCAGAGTTCCTTGGATGAGTTGCTCTGCTACCCGATGGCACCTTCTGGTTGGCGAGAAGGCTAAGTGTCTGCCAACAACTCCTAGCCACCTAAGGCATATCAGACTGGGCTTAAGTGACACTAGATGTACATAATACATTTATCTCGCTCCTTTGGAAAAATGAATGCTTGAACCCGACATTTTAAGAGTCTTCACTCTATTTTCCATTAATGTGGTACAATCATGAAATGTTATAGCTGCAACATATGAGAGCCCATATCTATCGAGTTATCCAATAAATGCATTTAGATGTATACAAAATAAATAAAAATAAATTTATTTATAAGCATTTATGTCTTAAAATTGGAGCTAATTAATATTGAAAATTGGAAGCATCTTTCTCACCCACAATATGAATGAATGCAAGAAAGAGGAAATGTATAAAACCGGTAATTATCAGACAACTGTGCTACGTTAGCATTTAAAGAAAACTAACGGCACACTTTTCTTCCTCATTTATTGCCTTCCCGTAAGTGGACGCAGTTCAATCCCGGCTGTAAGTTCCGTTAGGGTTATTTACATAAATACCACACAATTCTTATGTATTTACATAACTAACACCTAAAAAAGTTCATATTTACATGCATACCATTTAAATTTTGGGAAATTTACAGAAGTGGCACTTATTTCTTATGGATTTACTAATCTCGCATCTAAAATTTCATCATTCGAGCCATAGCACTATTTATGTATAAACAGATGGATTTAACAATAAAAAAGTGTAATTAGTGCTATTTTTGATGTGATATAAAAGAATTGGGAGCTGTCCATATAAAAATAAAAATTTTGGTTTGAGATATGAAAATCTATAAGAATTGAGTGCTATGCATGTATATGTCCCTTAAATTTAACATTACATTTAAAATATCATCTACATACACATTTTCAAGCATAGATGCATGCCACCAATGTATTACAAGTGTAAATATTAAATTTTAGGAGTTAGATTTGCAAATGCATAAGAAATATCTAAATTTGTAAATTTGCCCAAAATTTAATCCTTACATAGCTGACTGTTTTATCTTTCATACGTATCTGAATCTGGAAAGCTGCTTCTTTGAGACTAGAAATTGCTTTATCACACTACTGTTTGAGCTCGAGGCTCGATTTGGGTTGAGGAGAGTGACCCGACGAGCCTTTGATGTTTTCCCACTGGAATCTATCCATGGATTGAATTGGATCTTTGTTTGACCGTGCATGTGGGCTTCGCTCGGTAAAGTTCAGATCTTTGAAGTTACTTGTGGAGGTTCCTTCTATCTGCGTTTCAGTTGGCGTAGTTATTTAAGTAGATGTTGTGGATGTAGCTAACTTACAGAAACTAGTGCCTGTTTGTCTGCTTTCCTCTTCGTTTGCTCTCTCTCTTTCTTCATCATCCTCCCGTCGCTTCCAATTCCCTGATCCCGTGTTGGTTTCTAGTTGGAATTAGGGTAGCACTGGGGAAGGTGGGATCTTGTGATTTTTGTTGAATCAGAGGCGAAAGTTCGCAGCTTTCTTCGAATTCTATGGAAATCTTCTTGGTTCATGGGCTCTGCTAGCCACTACTGCAATTTTGGAAAAGAGATCTACATGGCGAATTAGGGTTTCTGCGTTTCTGTTCCCAATTAGAAACACATGAATAGTTCTCTCCTCCGTTCTTCATGGGTTCTTCAATTTCTCCGTTCCTTCGGTTACAGTACTTGATTTCTTCTTCCGGGCAAGATCATAGTTGATATTTCTCCTTTTCTTCTGTTTTCACCCAATTCTATCCACCCAAATCCCCCAATTTGATCCCGGTGACATCAGGATGAGGGATTTCCCTTCCTGTTTCGGTGAAAGCGGAGTTCAAGTTTCAGATGCCTCATCTAATTCCAGCAAAACTTCTCAGAATCTAGTTACCTGCATCTACAGCACTCATCTCTGTGGCACCTCTTGTATGATCTCCATCACATGGAGCAAGAACATAATGGGCCAGTGTCTCAGCATCGGAGTTGATGATTCGAACAACCAGTCTCTCTGCAAGGTGGATATAAAGCCATGGCTGTTCTCCAAAAGAAAAGGTTCCAAGAGCACTGAAGCGGACAACACCAAGGTAGATGTCTTCTGGGATCTCTCTAATGCAAAGTTTGGCTCTGGACCTGAACCAGTAGAAGGATTCTATGTTGCAGTTCTTTTTGATTTTCACATAGTTCTTCTTCTTGGTGATCTACTCAAAGAGGCATATCGAAAGACCAATGCAGGTCCACCTCCTCATAATGCCACCTTCATAGCCAAGAAGGAACACATATTTGGTAAGAAGATATACTGCACAAAGGCTCAATTCTGCGACAGAGGTCAAGCTCATGATTTGATGATAGAATGTGAGACAATTGGGTTGAAGGATCCATGCCTTGTGATCCGCGTTGATAAGAAGAGGGTGATGGTGGTGAAGAGGCTCCTATGGAAATTTAGAGGAAATCAGACAATTCTTGTTGATGGATTGCCTGTTGAGGTGTTCTGGGATGTGCACAACTGGCTTTTTGATTCATCCATGGGAAATGCAGTCTTTATGTTCCAAACATGTGCTTCAAATGAGAAATCTTTGATGTGGGGTTCCTCCCAAATGTTGACTGAACCTCAGCTCTGGCGACTAGGGTTTTCGTTGATTTTGTATGCTTGGAAGAGTGAATAGGTTTGTCTGTGCATGGCTTATAGAGTTTTCGCACCAAAAAGAATCCAATGGTGTGCCATTTCTCTTAATATTGTGAGCAAAATTTTCATTAAGCTTAGACTTTTACTCCTTGTTCTTCAGTATATTTGGTTATATTGAACTATATAAAGTATGGAAAAATCGTGTTATGCTTGTGCTTTAGCTTAAATTTGGAGTAGATCTAATCTTGTAATTTAGATTTTCTGAAGAATGAAGGAGATAAAGTTTAAAATAATTTTAATTAGTTTTATTTCACATTTTTTCTTAATTTTTGTGGCTTTTTTTCTCTTCTCTTGATTCTGCTGTTTTTCACTTCCTCATCTAAAAAATCTGTGTGGATTTGTATTCTTTTTTATTGCCCTTCAAGGTAATCAGTTTTAAGATTAGAAGTTGTCCATGCGGATCAACCAACATATATGAATTTAAATTGGTGGTTTATCTTGAGTTGACTTTAATGCTTTTGGAGAGCTAATCTCCTCACCCCATTTTTTCCTACAACACCAACAACCCCTTGTCTTATATCAACCAACATGGATGCTTTTGATGTTCTAGAAGTGCAGGCCTTCAATGAAAATAAACCAATTTGAAGTTGATTTTGAGTGTTGTTTGTAGGTGATATTTTATGCATGCCAATATAACTCACTTTTGCCTAGTAGATTTAGAAAGTTGGTGTTCATTTTTTAGTTCCAATCCTTATTTATCTGTTTTATTTATTTATTTCTTGATTACTGGGCTTTTTATGCATTCATGATGAGGAATTATCTTGACCATGGCCTAATTATGATGAGTGGCCATCGAATGGCTGATAATTCTTTTAATGGATAATTTAAGAGCAAATTTCTTTATTTTCCTTTACCTAGACTGTTGAGATTTGGATCAAAATGGTAATCANTGGATAATTTAAGAGCAAATTTCTTTATTTTCCTTTACCTAGACTGTTGAGATTTGGATCAAAATGGTAATCGTACTTTGAGAATGAAAACTATTATTATTATTAGGGAAAATTACATATATAGCGCTAGCACACAATTCTTATGTATTTAAATATCTCACACTNTTGTGAATTTTCTACACAAAGATATGGATTTTTGAAGTTTAGGAGCTATTTTCTAAATTTATTAAATATCCTCTTTATTTATTCAAACTGCGGGCTGACTGGATCCTCGGATCCGTCGAAAAGCCAAGCAGCACGCTCCTATTTGACGCCACCTTCCGAGTCAGCTACCACGCGTCCCTCTTTATCGCCCCGGATGATCATCTGACTCGATCTCCGCCGTTCATTTATTACACGCGAGAATGGGCATCATCCGTTCATCGTCCCCAATGGAATGAACCCATGCCCGTCCACACTAAAACCGTAAGATCTCGGCCTAGACTTAACCAAATCACTTCGGGTTTGATCCTATGGACTCGTCTAAGCGAGATGAACATATCTATATGGTTAAGAGTNAGGAAAGTCCTATGGCTAGACTTAGGCTACTAAAGAAGTTTCTAGACCTCAACCAAAAGTGAGGTCAACAGTTAATCGTATTTTTTTTTAGGAACCTTTAAGAGGGTGAGGGAGAGTGATCACAACAGTCATGCAATATGACGATCACAAATTATGATCCTCCAGACTAAGACCAGGGAGGGAAGCTGTCGGAGGAAAGAAAAAATGACAGAGTATATGTTTTAGGTTGTGCGCGAGATGTGAACCACGTAGACTGTAGTTAGTTACGTTGGTGGTAATGGTGAGTTGTGGCGATGTCCGCAGTCCACGGGGGTCATAGTCAGGAGCTACGTAGAGGGAGCTTTAAGAGCACAAAGAAAGTCACTATCGTTGGGGTGTATTGTTATGTCATCTTTGAGAGGTGTAGTTGCACCATAATTGGGTTGTGTTGTTACTTTGCAATGTACGCTGGGGTTTCACAGTGCATATTGTGACTTCACAACAGACTTCTCTATAAGGAGCATATGACAGCTGATGATAATTGATAATGGCCGACGACAGCAACTGCAGGTACCAGAGATGGCGGCGATCGGAGTTAGGCGGAGTGCAGTGGCGACCAGAGTTAGTCGAAGAAAGTTGGCTAGAGGAGGGGTGGCTAGAGTTAGTTGAAGGTGACTAGGATCGAAGTTGGTCGGTGACTATGGCAGCGACCAGAGTTTGTGGGCTACGTTTGTCGATGGCTGCTAGATCAAGAGGCGGAAAGTGGTTGAGGATGGTTGGAAGCTGCAGTTGCAAAAGCATATGCTGGACAGTGGTGGCTGGAATTGGTAGCAACGACCGGAGGCGGAGGAGGCCAAGTTGGCCGAATCTGCAGTGCAGAATGCTGAGCTGCAGCTTCCTCTTATGTTGGCTCTTGTTTTCCACTTGCCCATAGTCCACGTCCCCTCATGAGGGGTTTAGGTTTCTATTATTCTTGGTTGCAAAATAGGACAAAATATGAATCACTCTTGATCAAACGACCTAGAGAGATTCCTTTGATCAGATGGTGTTCGATGGACCCTTTAGTGCCTTAATGATTTTAGAATTGAGTGATATTGGACTCGTTGGATTTGTCTTGTCAAATTGCTCGATTTGACTATAATAATGCTATATTCAGAATCCATTTGACCTTCTAATAAGCCGAAAATATTCTAAATGCGGTTTAAAAGCTTGATCTAGGCCTAGTTTAACTCGGATTGGATCGATTTTGATACCGCTAGGGCCGTCTCGTCAAGCCGGTCATTTTGACTATAAGTTTGCTAAAATCCGACTTCTAGATGACTTTTAACCAGACTTCGAATGCTCTTGCTTAAAAATTTATCATGAAAGAAATTTTATATACATGCCACACAATTTTATGCATTTAAACGTAATGTCATAAATGCATGAATGAAAAGGTGAATTTCATTTTCAAAAAGTTAATTATTGTGAAATTTTTTAAGTGATGCTGCATTACTTGAGTATTATGAACGTAAATATGAAAGTTTAGGGGTTATAGATGCAAATACATAAGCATTGTGTGGTATGTATGTAAATTATTTTTAAATCATGCTTAACTTCTCTTTTACAAAACAACAAAGGTAGCCTTATTAGCTGTCCGAATTAACAGTCTCTTTCTACTGTCACAAGAAAATGAAAGCTCACAATTACATATTTAATTATAGTAATTATAGTAATTATAACTATAATTATAATTATAACCATAATAAATACCNTCAGGATTACATATTTAATTATAGTAATTATAGTTATAATTATAATTATAACCATAATAAATACTACAACAAGCATCATTTTTAACCTTAAATCAATTCGTAAGGTTTCATAGAATAATTAGCGTGCATTCAATTATCCAAACCCACCAAACCTTCTTCAACAACCCAATATGACATTTTCAACTAATTTAGTTAATAAAAAATTAATAATTATTATTAGGGGTTTTTACATACATATCTTTAATTTGTTTGTGCTAACTATTTTTTTCTTAAAAAAAGAAGATTTACATATATACCTCTGAATTCTTATGTATTTATATACCTAAACTTCAACTTTTACTTATCTGTCAGCATAGCTAAACATGAAAAAGAATGCCTTTTGATGGAGAAAAAAATATGTATGTAAGACGTATGCAGCGCTGCATACATAATGAATGTTATATTCACGTTATATCCCTCGTAACCTTCATGTAACTTCCATGTAACCTACAGATATGTGAAAATAGAAGCGCAAAACTTATTTGTAAGTTCAAATAGGTTACAGGTAGGTTATATGGATGTTACATGGAGGTTATAAGCGATATAACACAGATATAATACGGATATAACGTGAATATAATCTTCATTATGTTTTTCCTTTTGATGTGATATGAATGACTTTGGTCGCATGGATGTAAAAAGTAAAAGTTAACTGCTAAAAATGTAAATATATAAAAACTAAGTGGTATGTACGAAAATGCTCTAAGAAAAGTCATTAATCATCATGTAGCCCACGCCCTAATTAATTTTTAATCATCACCGACTTATACAGCTAAAATAAAAGGGTTAAAAGACTAAACATAATTAGGAAATGTGAGGTAGGTAATCATCCACCCCCTCGCCAGCTCGCACAAAGGTTTCCATTATGCTGTTATTTATTTATTTATTTTATTTTTTTTACTTCATTTTGGTATAATTATATTAATATTGGATTATATAAATTAAATTTATTATATTTTAATATAAGATATAAAATGCTAATAATTACATCGTATGTAAATTTCCCTTGCGGTCATTCCTTCATCATCTGGATACATTGTCTTTAAATCCACATAATTGGACATGGATCACGAGATAATATTCAAATTGTAAATTTTAGGTGCTACATTTTATATTATTTAATCTCCTATATCATCAAACTTATAATTGTCGATGTGAATGTCTTTAAAGAAATGAAGTTACTATTGCGGAAGCCGAATCTAAAACCGATCCGAAGCGGGATCTTCTAAAGAAGTTATGCAACGCGAGGATAAGGAGTCAGTTGAGAGTTGACCCCTCCACCTCCTCTATCTTATCATAAGAAGCGAAAGGATTCCCCAACCGACTGGGTTCCCTCTCAGGGTCAAGGGACTAAAATTTGGAACTCTTTAGATGGTCGTTTCACTGCCATTGACCGGTCGGTGGATTGGTATGGCAACTCACAGTCTGCTAAGATCTACCCTTTTGCTTTTTTTGAGTTTCTTTGGTCATGAGAGTTTGCAGTGTCTCTTTAGAAGCTCGAGCAACCAGATCTATAAAACAAGGCTGATTGGTACCATGTGAAGGAATGGGAGGCCTCCCACCTTCAATTGATGGCTCTGGAACGGGCCAAGATGATGCTGGCCGCAGTTGCGGAGAGGGTCGAGATCTCGAACATGCTTGCAAAGAAAGCTGGAAAGCAAGCCATGGTGGTCGAGAAAAAGCTAGCAATGGCCAAAGAGGTGCTCTCTACAGTTTTGGATCTCCTATTGATGGCCGAACCAGACAACTGTAAGCTGCCGGCAGAGATGGCGACTATGAAGACAAATGCAGAGTTATTTGAGTCACTTCCATCCAACCCAGATAGAAGAAAATTTTAGGCAAACATCTTCGAATAGCCATCATCACTACAATCGACTGATTCATTCGGTTGGGTTTGATTGTTCCGTGGTATGCTGATCCGAAGGAATTTGCTGCATTGTATATCAGTTCCGAGGGATTGTCCGAGGATGACTCGGACGCCGAAGGTGAAGGAGGATCTTTCCAGTCGACACCCTGATACTTAGCTATTTTTCTTTTGGAAGAAATTATTTGTAAAATTTACATTTATAAACTCTTATAAAAATAGAAATTTTGTATATTTCTTTTTGTAATAGAATGAGACCATTTGGATGTTATTCATACCTTCAACTATTAACCTTATTATTTTTGCGATAGTTGCTTGTTGATGAGAATCTATTCATTGGATGATTCAAACCTATGAAATATCATACTTTTTAAATCGGTGCAGCCCAACATAGGTCTTACACTGTCTGTCTCATTATGCTTCAGTCGAATTTGTCTCTTCGGTCAGCCCACACCTTCCATCTGTACTAAAGCGAATCTTGTCACTGCCTTTGCGGGGGTAAGCACCAAGACTTACTGCTAGAGAGGGAACCTTCTTCGGAGTGACATCTATGTTGAACTTAGAGATTGTATTTTTATGCTTGGGTGGATCAGTTCTATTGTTGGGGCGCTGATTAGACATCTATAGTTCGTTGTCGGTCGCCTTTATTTTTTATCACAATCGTTAGTCTCACTTCTAATACTTATCAAGCTCTAAATCACTTGATCGAATCATCGACTTGGTCGAGCTTCACCTTTCATCGGGTCTTACACGTCTTTTCACAGCCTTTGCATGGGTAGCCATCGAGACTCGTCGGTGGGGTGATTTGTGTCTTATTCATCACATAACTTATCGCTACCGAGTAAGGGACCATCTCTAGGGATTTATCCTATACAAGCTTAGAGACAGAATTTTTGATGTGGGAGTATTGTGGAATATTCTGATGATAAGACCCCTGAGGGAGATGATGTCAGCGTAGTTTTTAGGTTCAAGTTCTCCAATGTCAATCAGACCCAAGAGGATGTTAGAAAACTTCATTATATTAAGTAAGTTTTTGGGATAAAACTTTGTGTTGTAAGTAGTGTGTCAGTCATCTGGGATGGTCCGAACAGTAGACCTGTTGAGCCGATCAGCTTGTTTTGACCATTGGGAGCTAGACATATGATTAGAGGTACTCACCTCCTTGCCAAAGTCTCTAGGAAGACGACAAAAATGACGTTTCAAGCTCCATATATATTGTGTGAACTCCGTATCATGCTCCCAGGTTAAGAATTTTCTGAGATCCATTTCTTCTTGTCAATGTCGCTTTTCTTTTTGTTGGTGGCATGTTCCACGCTCACTGCACCTTTTAGGATATTAAATCTTGGTTTGTTCTGTGAGGCATGCCCAAGAATCAGAGCGATAGGAATCAGAGTTGAGAGAAAGATAGAGGGAAAAAAAGAGAGAAATAAACTATAAAACACACATAGACTTGCCTTATATGAGCAAACTGTGATATTCCTCAGCTCTGTGACCCATTTTATATATTGAAAATAAAGTTTACAAGACGAAAATGGAGTGAGTTCTCCCTACAAAGTATGGGTGCTCCAGAGAGGAGCTTAAAAATCATTTTTACATGAAATGGCTCCTCTATATAGAAAATAGGGGGCCATAAAGTTAAGCATTACATATAAGCCATTGCTTTAATAGGGGGTTAAACGACATTGCTGGCTTTTATTGTGACTTTTTTAACTTATTTTGACACCTTTTTATATGAACTGGACCTTCTGATTGTAAGGTCTTTTGGTCAACCGACAAAGCTGGTGTCGGTCAACTATTTTATCTGGATACCGATCGACGTTTGTTTTGGAAAGTTGGTCGGCTTTGAGAGTGGTAGTCAGTCGATCTTAAGGTCACTAGTCGGTTTGCTTCACTAGATATTTTCTAGTGATCTTTGGAGATTTTTAGGGGTAGTTGCTGAGAGAGCCTTACATTGATGCCTAAGATTGTTGGGGTTAGTAGACCATTGTTCGGTCTTTGGAGATTGTATGCTCTCGGTCGGCCTAGGTGGACCTTCGTTCGGCCACTTGGTTGGTTGCCAGTCAGCTTTTAGTTTTTCAGCCAGTCAGCTTTATGATCTGGACATTTAGATTACCTCGAGATTTGTGCAGACAATTTTTGGGTATACACAATATATATTGGAAGCCAAACATAATGTCTTATTAAAATCTCAAAACTAATTTAAAGGTGCTTTATAACTCTTTTATTCTATCTCATTTAATTGATAACTTAGACATATCAATTTTGAAAAGAAATTACTGCTAAACAAAAGTGTGGGAGCATCATGCAAAGTTATATAAAAGTCTCAATACACCCTTAGGTACCTTGATTTTGATATTATAGATTCTTTTCTAACCCTCTAATTCTTTTATTATCATCACTTTGATTGATTATGATTCTCTGAGCTTTGTGTCACTTCTAAATTATGAACTCACAAGAGTTATTTTATTACATTGTTGTCAATATCATGCAATATCTAATATGTTGGATTCATATATATGTTTACAATTTCCATGAACATCACATTGATTGATTCAAATTCTACAAGGCACATCTCGAACGAAAAGTTCCTGCAAATAGCTACGTTTAGTGCTTTGTATAACTAGAACTAAGTTAGTCATGATGACAGAGTTCCTTGGATGAGTTGCTCTGCTACCCGATGACACCTTCTGGTTGGCCAGAAGGCTAAGTGCCTGCCGACAACTCCTAGCCACTTAAGACATAATAGACTGGGCTTAAGTGACACTGGATGTTCATAATACATTTATCTCGCTCCTTTTTGAAAAGTGAATGCTCGAACCCGACATTTTAAGAGTCTTCACTCTATTTTCAATTAATGTGCTGCAATTATGAAGTGTTCTAGGTGCAACATATGAGAGCCCATATCTATCTAGTTATCCAATAAATTTAGTTGTATACAAAATAAATAAAAAAAAGAAAAATAAAAAAAATAAATTTATTTATAAGCATTTATGGCTTAAAATTGGAGCTAATTAATATTGAAAATTGGAAGCATCTTTCTCACCCACAATATGAATGAATGCAAGAAAGAGGAAATGTATAAAACCGGTAATTATCAGACAACTGTGCTACGTTAGCATTTAAAGAAAACTAACGGCACACTTTTCTTCCTCATTTATTGCCTTCCCGTAAGTGGACGCAGTTCAATCCCGGCTGTAAGTTCCGTTAGGGTTATTTACATAAATACCACACAATTCTTATGTATTTACAAATCTAACACTTAAAAAGTTCATATTTACATGCATACCGTTTAATTTTTGGGAAATTTACAAAAGTAGCACTTATTTCTTATGGATTTACTAATCTTGCATCTAAAGTTTCATCACTCGAGCCATAGCACTATTTATGTATAAACAGTTGGATTTAACAATTAAAAAGTGTAATTAGTGCTATTTTTGATGTGATATAAAAGAATTTGGAGCTGTTCTTATAAAAATAAAAATTTTGGTTTGAGATAAGAAAATCTATAAGAATTGAGTGCTATGTAACATTACATTTAAAATATNAGTCCTATGGCTAGACCTAGGCTACTAAAGAAGTTTCTAGACCTCAACCAAAAGTGAGGTCAACACATATATTTGCTGTTTTCATTATTGGATACCGAGTTTTGGCGACATGAAGTAGTCATCTCGTGCAGTAGACTTGATATTGCTTTTCTGCCTTCTCTCAAACCAGAACTAAGATGACATCCTCTCGTTTGTCTCTAAGATATAGTAATAGTTCTTACACTGGTTTCTAACTCTATAGTAGTGGTGGTGATACCAAAGAGTCTTGCAAGTTTCTGAATTCCTCCTTACATTTGGTTGTTAATTCAAAATGTTAATTCTTTCTCAGTGCTTTAAAGAGCGTCGTGCACTTGTCGCTCTATTTCAGGATGAAATGATTGAGCCTGAAAATTTGCCCAATCAGCCTCTAGATCTCCATGGTATTTCATGGAGGTTGCCTGTCCAAGATCACATGCACTTTCTTTGGGTTGTCCTTCAACCCTTTGGGGGTCAGTAGAAAGCCAATGAACTTTTTTTTCAACGCTCTGAAGGTACGATTGGCGGGATTTAATCTTATGTTATTTTTTTTAGTGTTTCGAAGGTTTCTTTCAAAGCTTTGATATGTCGTTCGGGTATTTTACTTTTAACCAGAAAATCATTGACATATACCTCAATATTTTTTCTTTTCTGATTAGAAAAAATACATCCATAAGGCGTTGTTAGGTCGCCCCAATACTCTTAAGCTTGAAGGACATTACATTAAAACAAAATATGCCTTACGCCATGACAAAGGCCATTTTTTCTTTTTCCGTCAGGTGCATTTTTATTTGATGATAGCTAGAGTATGCATCAAGAAAACTCATGACTGAATAGTCAACCACTGAATCCACCAAGGTGTCAATCTTTGATAGGGGATAAGTATCTTTTGGGTAAGCGACATTGAGATTGGTGAAGTTGACGCACATCCACTACTTAATTTTGGCTTTCATGACCATGACATTTTTAGAGAGCCAGGTTGGGTACTGAACTTCAAGGATGTAGCCAACGTCTAGTAACTTCAACACCTCCTCTGGAATTGGTTTGACCAAAGTTCTGGCAGTCGACCGGATCTATTTCTTGGATTGACCGAGAGTAGGGACTAATGTTTAGTCGATGACACTTTTTGTCGATCGAAACACTGAGCCTTTTTGTTGTTGTCCAAGTGAACACTTCCCGGTGCTCCCGAAAACAACCATCTCAGATGATTCCTAAATGCTGCTTCAAAGCGTTCACTGCTTAGAAAAACCTTACCAGGTTCTGCGTCGGACACTGACACCTAGAGGACGACCTCAGTGGTCTTGAGACACCCCTTCCTTTGCTTGAAACTACTCACAAATAGAAGCTTCTAGACTACTCCAAATTTTCCCGGACCGTAATCACTTCTTCATCTCCTTGGAACTTTACCGATATATGGTAGGAAGAAGCTACCGCCCATTAACTGTTTTGGAGTAGCTGATCAAAGATAGCACTGTAGGTCAGTGAAGATTCTACCATGAAAAAATTCTTTGTATTATTGGACTTCTTCCTTAATTCTCTTCAAAAGATGACGATGACAACAAGCCCCAACGCCTCCTTCCTTTCCCCATACAAGCTGAATAACAAGCCAATCGATGTTATCAACCGGTTGACCTTCATGTCGATTTTATCAAACCCCATCTTGAATAGGATTTTAACTGAAATCCTAGTATCAATGAGAAAACTACCCACCTAGTAGTTGTTGATCAGTGTTGTGATGTTGATTACTTCATTGTAGGGATTCCCCTTCAGTGTGACATCTACATCTGGAAATACAATGGGTAACTAATTATGCGTATATGGGATGACTGAGCAAAGCTCGTTTGAACTTTATCTCTTCAGGCCAGAAGGTTGCCACCCACTCCTCGCCCCCCCCCCAAAGATGACAAAGATTATTCCTGCCATGTGGACTTCATTTGCTAAGACAGATCCATTTGGGGCTCTACTGGTTGAGCTTTGCCATACCACTGCATATTTGTGTCGACTTCTATGAACTCTTTCAACTTCTTGGCATGGATGAGCTCCTCAATAAGATTCCGGAGGTGATGACGCTCCTTTGTGTTGTGGCCATGGTCGCGGTGGTATTAAAACTACTTCTTCGGGTCCAATGAGGCTGAGGGTGCCTTCAGCAATGGTGCCGGTTTGAAATAGTCCTTATTTTTGATGACTTGTACTATTTCAGCCACTGACACGTTAAGGGGCGTCAAACCCTACAGTTCTCGGTAATCATGTAGTTGCTCGTAATATCGGGCAAACACTGGTCAAAATGTCACTCAGGGTCATGGTATCCCCGATTATTTCCTTGCTGATTTTGGAACTGAGGGTTACTGTTTTGGTGACAAGCAGAGGGTTGTCTATCCTATGCCCTTTATGCTTCATCCTTATCACTCTGTTCTTTTGGGGGGGGGTGTTCGAATGATTCTGACTTATCGTCCGGAGGGCCCAAGAAGTCTTCCTCGGTGAGTATATGCTCGTTCGTCATTTCTAACACTTCTGCAAAAGTGGCAAGTTAAACAAAATTTAAATTATACATGAACCCCTTACTTTTGACCACTCGTTTTAGGGCTTTTTCGGCTATTGTGTGATTCAGATTTCTCACTTACAATATCTCATTTTTTAAACGGGTGACGTAGACCTGGTGGCTCTATTTTTCTCTTTGTTTGATGTCATGCAGGGTGTCCGAGTCCTTTCTTGGTTTCTATACTTTTGAGAAGTACGAAAGGAATAGCCATTTGAACTTGTAATAACTCGGAATGGTTTCGGGCGGCATATCGTTGAACCATCGATGGCTAACTCCTTCAGGGTGGTTCAGAAGAGGTGACAGGGTATGTGGTCGTTAATGAGAAGTAGACCAACCGATGAGTCAAAAGACACTACGTGGTCGATCGGGTCTGTCTTCCCTTTGTAGGAGTCTAGACGAGGGACTCTTAGCTTGGGCGGGGGGTACCACTTCTTTGATATGCCGAGTAAATTCCACTCCTACCAGCGACTAGACATGTACCTGCATCCTTTCTCCTCGATGTATGTTTGCCTGTGCAGACACACCTTTGTTAGTGTGCTAGGATAAGATTTGTCCTTTTGTCCGTTGGTTGTTAACTGATTGTCGAAGACAGATGGGTTCTCCGGTGGGGGCCTCTGAGCGCGGACCCCCTGAGGTTGTGCTTCCAGATGAGGTGTCTGATCGTTCCTCCGGGTGAATGTTATGCAGAGGATCTCAAATTGCTCCATCATAAGAGTCATATGGGCTTGCAACCCATGGACATGCGTTTGGACACTAGCTGTGTAGCCTCCCTATTGGGTTCCATAAGCACTATCTCTCTTTGAGAATTTTCTTCTTTGTAGTTAGTTCGACTTCTCTTTTGGGGCATGTCCACACTCACTGCACCATCTTTCAGAATGTTAAATCCTAGTTTGTCCTTTGTGGATCACATTCTGAGAGTTAGAGCAGAGTGAATGAGAGAAGAAAGAGAAAGTAGAATAAGTCTAGGATCTTTCTAAAATGAATATAGGGGAAATGTCCATTTATTTGTATTTTTACCATGTCCTTATATAGTCATGATTTATATAATTACAGAAAAGAGTAACGGTTATGGAAACCCTTCTTAATGTCATAAATGCTCTAGTTGAATGCATGGAGTTTATGTCTTCTTTGTATTACAATTTGAATTTCAACATTGGGGGTAATTGACTGGTCAACTGACTTGAAGTCTACCGACTGAGGCGACCGACCAAGTGTCATTGGTGCCATCTAGACTGCGCGTGGGTCGCTCGAGATGTTTAATTGTATAAAGATCTCGCTTGGTGTCTTTTGACTCGGTCGATTAAAGAAGTCGGTTGTGAGGTGGTTGTTTGGTCTGGACGCTAGGTTGGTCGGTTGAATGCGACCGATTTTTTTTTTCATAGCTGCTTGAATTTTACAGTGCTTGTACCTTGCCCTCCAGGTTGGTTCGTTGCCTTGAACAGTTCTCACAATCTTGCAAGGACTTAGCGGATCTTATCGCAACCACATTGCGCATTCGATGAGACTCGCTCACACTTAGCTACCGAATGGAACCGTCCCCGAAGCTTGAACATATACTTCATGCTCCATGCTTCATGCTCGACCTTAAATCTTGATTGGGAGGCCCTTCCATTTTAGTGATTCGTGCATCCTTTAGTTTTGATTTTGGTCGGTCGCCCTCTGAGCTAAACGCTAACGTTCAAGCGCAAAAAATTGCTGGTGGTCGGCTAACGAATCGAACTGGGTTTCTTAAGGTGCCCAACACGAACGAGCCCTACTTATTCCCTACAGGTCGGAAAGAGTAAGGTGAAAGAGGGGGAGAGGGGGCCATGAACGTGGACGAAGAAGTTGGGCGGCTGAAGGAAGAGATCCAGCGATTGGGCCAGTCCCAGCCCGATGGCTCTTTTAAGGTAAGGCGCCTTCAAAGATCTCTCTTTTCCCCACTTTTCTCCCCCTTATATTATCGCCTTTCTTCCATATTTTTGTAGATCCAAAGGTTACGATTTATTTTCATCCCATCAACCGTTTGTTAAAATCTTTAAGGCATTGCGGATTGATTAGTAGATCTGCTAAAATATTAATCTTTTTCTCTCAGCCCTTATCATAAGATTGATTTAAGGGTTCTGTTTCTTTAGACTTGTTATCAAGTTGAGTTCTTGAGCTTGTTTGGTTTTTGGCCAAAAAAAAAAAAAGGTATATTTTTTGGACTATTTAGATCAATAATAAGATCCAAGACACTAATTTTTTTAGCAGAAAGAAAACTTAAAACTAGTAAAAAGGTTACCCAAACAAATAAGAAAAATGCAGTTTTTATGAATTCTTTTGTTGGTAGGGGTGCTCTAGACATCTCAAAAGCGAAGAAAGCTGCTAATGAGCTGTATACTCAACTGCGGGTATACGGAAATTTTTGCTAGAAAATTAATTAATTCAATGTCATTTAAGGTTTATTTGGGGCACTTTCGTTTTTTGATCCTTCTGCTCTCCTTCTCGCAAGGATCTAACAGTCTTAAGGATAAAAAAAAAAAAAAATAAAAAAAAATAAAAAAAATAAAAAAATAAAAATCAAAGTAGAAGTTGCANAAAAAAAAAAAAAAAAAAAAAAAAAAAAAAAAAAAAAAAAAAAAAAAAAAAAAAAAAACTTGCGGAAGATCTGTAATGCTTTGATGTCTGGAGATAAGTCCCTTTTTTTCCTTTGCTTTTTAATAAACATGTGTCTCAAATACTTGGACAGAGATATCATTTTTGGACTCATTCGGTAGTTTGAAAGGTTGGGTAAGGCTACTCCTTGAATCAGAGCAATTTGATGTTGAGTTGATCGGATGGGAGGAAGTTGTTTTGGCAATTCAGCAAGCATAACATTTGCAAACTGCTGTAGTAATTCCTGCACTTCCTTTGGTAGATTAATCTGTTAACAGTGAATTGGAATTTTGAAAAAAAAATGGAAGGTCATCATTTCCTACAACTTCTGCTACATAATCTGTTAGCAATGAGANTGCTACATAATCTGTTAACAATGAGCGATGCTTGCATTTTGCAATTTACCGTGAACCTTAAGTGTTGGAGATCTTATTGCTTGTTGTTAAGAATAGCTCGATTCATACTTTTTCTAGTAGCTATTGCAATGTAAGCCTTAAGTGTTGGATCAATGGTATGAATAGAGCATTTCTTCATGGTGATTTGATAAACAATTCTTCATGGCGTAAGCCTTAAGTGATAGCATTTCTTCAATGGTATGTAAGCCTTAAGCCTTAAGTGATAGCATTTCTTCAATGGTATGTAAGCCTTAAGTGTTAGATCAATGGTATGAAGATAGCATTTCATTCATAATTTTCATTTTTTGGTGGAACGTTTGTTAAAATGAGGCCGCTCAATTTTTGGTGTTCTCTGATAACAGTTGCATTTTAAGAATGGTGGAACGATTGCTCAATTTACACTTGTGCTTTAAAAATGTTTTTCCCTTTGGGTTGAGCTCACCTGTTGAAAGTCAGAATGGTGGTATAATCCTTGAATTAAAGAATGTAATTTGGGAAACATAAAGCCTACACTATTTTTTTTTTTTTTTTGATGTGTTTTCACATAAAGCCTACATTGGTGTCATTTTTAATGTGAAGATATGGTTGGTATATGTTCAAAGATTTGAAATTTCTATTAATTTTCCTCCTCAAAATGCTTAATTTTTAGGGAATCATACATGCATACCACAAATTTCTTATGTATTTACATGTCTAACACCTAAAGTTTGATACTTAACTTTATAGCACTTTGATGCCTATGCATGAGGAAATGTATTTCACTTTTAGAAAGTTAGAAATGGTGGTATTTTTTATTTGATAATTAAAATTTGAGTGGCAAGCAGGTAAATGATGCCTATGCATGAGGAGATGTATTTCACTTTTAGATAGTTAGGAATGGTGATATTTTTGATTTGATGATTAAAATTTGAGTGACAAGCAGGTAAATTTAAAATTTAAGGTGCTAAATATGTAAATATATAATAATTGTTTGGTATGTATTTAAATGCCCCTAATTTTTTCTATTTGCTTGTCCATGAAATTACTCTTTCAAAGCATCATATCCTAGGATGAAAGGAGTGTCTTTTTGTTTTGATGATGGTAAAGTCATGATTCATGGTTTTTTAAATGAGTGGTAAATATCAAGTGAATCTTTAAAGCCAAATTAATGACACATTTTCATGCCTTAACATTTCTATGTGTTTATATATCCTAAGATTTGAGATGTCTTGGTTTTGAAAGGTCTGACAATAACCCATTGAGATGCTGGATGCTTCAAAATATTATAGAATTTGCTTTGCAATTATTTATAAAGGAGTCTGAAATGTGCTTCTCTTTTTCTGGTTATGAAAAAATTTTCTGTTATGTTTAGTTATTTGAAACCTACACTATCTTTTTTTTGGGACATTTTCTGTTATGAAACAAATTATTCATATTATCCCGTTTATTTGACTGTTTCTAATGAGTAAAACTAAAAAGGTCGGATCATCGACCATATGGGATATAGATGTCACTATTATATTTTATGATGTCTGTCTTAGGGAGGTAGAGCTTGAAAATAGTCTCACCATGTATTTTAACAAAGAAGGGTGACAAAATGTTTTGGTTTAATTCAAGGAATTGACAAGAAATATTATGATAGGATGAAATTTAAGAACAAGTGAGATCAATTAAAGAATAATTGAAAAATATGGAAAGAACTAAAAATGGGATCACTGAGATTGAGTTGGGATCCTTTAAAGCGGACAATTGATGCACTGAAGGATTGGTGGATCGAGAAATTACAGTTAATGACATACCAAAAGTTACTTCTTCTTTCATTGTTTATCCCACTAAGATGATTTAACTGATAAAAGTTGTAATATCTTGCAATTAGTGTCGTCAGCCAAGAAATTCAAAATTAGTGGCATTAATCCAGTTCTGGAAGAGAAGTTAGACGACATGTTCTGTAAGTTTGTCGCAACGAGCCCTCATTCGTTCACCCCAAGTAAGCAGGGTTTTATCGTCTTACCAGAGGTCATGAGAACCGAGCAGGTAAGTGACTCAGGAGAAGGCCCCAGCCAAACCCACAGGGATGTTGAATCCATGTGCGAGTCAAAGCTGCCCAAGGTGAAGAAAAGGATAAAAGGAGCTACATTTATCATAGACACAATAATAAAAGTTGTTGAATCCTGCATAGTTAAGTCTGGTACCTCACATGACACATTCATTGACGACCGTCTTCGAGTACTAGATACATATCCTGAAGTTAAGATGGAAAAAGAGCTCTATGTAAATTTTGTGAAGTTGTTGGAGGACCCAACCCACAGTCAGTTTTTCCTGAATATATATTCAAAATTTTGTGTCAATTACTTATGCTCCTTTCATGGATAAATGACTGTTTTAGGTTATTATCTGTCTGTATTCTTATTAATCATTCAAATTTGTTTCATGGTTTGTTTAATTGCTTTCTATGACGCACAATCAATATGCTTTGATCATATTATTAGTGATTATTATAGCCCGTTTTCAGATATTCTATTTTTTTCTTCAAATGGATTAAGTTCTTCTATGTTAAGTTTTGTACATTGTCTTTTTTCCAAACTATTGTAAGATGGATCCATAACAATTGCACTACAACAGAAAAGTTATTATCATTCTTACTCTGTTATACGAGTACTACCTTTCCTACATCGACCGAACCCCCTGTATGACTTCGAGTTATATTAGGGATAAATAGGCCAGTGAGCTTTTACTAGGCCACGTAACACGGTTTGCCAACATATTCCGTATGACAAAAGAGATATTTATCAATCTGCTTAATGAACTTCAAAACCCTCATGAATCACACGACTCAACAAGAATGACAAAAAGAGAGGTGTTAGCAATAACCCCTACATCTTATCATATAATGAATCTATTAGATGAGCTATAGAGTGATGTCAAGTTCATCGGAGAATATCAGCAAATATTTCTCTGTAGTTTTGAATGCTCTTGTAAGTTTGACGTCCAAGATAGTTAAGCCTGAGGATCCCACATTCGAGTTCATTTCTCCACATATTGCAAATGACCCTCGATATATGTCATTCTTCAAGTTATTTTTTATAAAATATCATTCATAAATTAACATGAGTTACATTTGAAATTGTAATGAATTATACCTAATATGACATAACTCTATTAGAGTCATTGACATAATGCACGTCTATGCATGACTATCTGGTACAGAGAAGGTCGCCTATATTGGACGCTGTGGCTCACCTACAAAAAATGTGATGATCGTGTGTGACTTTAACATATACTTCACTTTTGTTATAGTTGGATGAGAAGACAACGCATACGATAGCCGTGTTTTTAAGTTTGCAACAAGAAACCAAAGAAATTGCTTCTCGTACCCACCTCCAACTACGTAAATATCACAAATACGTTTGATTTTTTTTTATTCATTACTAATTGACTTATTTGTGCTGGTGAATATTACTGAGTTGACGTTGAATATCATTTACAGAGGGGGTATCTAAAGTCATACCTTGATACGAAGTACCGCATTCCCGATTTTGAAAGATCCAGTGGGGTTGCATGCGGTAGTAAGAAAATGTTTAACAACAAGCACTCCTCTTTACGCGGTGTGATTGAAAGATCATTCAGAGTGTGGAAGAAGAAGTGAGTGATATGCCAACTTACCCATTTCCGAAGCAAGAGCGGATAGTACTGGCCACTATGACACTACACAACTACGTTCGACGACACTCCTTTAGGTCAGATGTAGACTTGCTCCAGCTCCCGTTAGAAGTATTTGAATTCGATGTGGGACAATCAATACCACATCTACAAATGGAATCACAAGATGCTCACACATGAGAGGGTGAAGGTGCATCGGAGATGACATTATTGAGAGAGCAGATAGCGGATGCATTTTTCAATCTTGAATAGGTCTGTCTGGTTAATTTAAGAATATTTATGTTTATTATATCTCAATTGTATCACATATATTTTTGGATTTTAAACTTTCCTGTGATTGTTTTTTTCTTTATTTTATGTTTGAGTTTTATATGTTTTTTTTGTGGGTTTGTGAGGTACATGATGAGACTTTGGACTTTATGGGTTCTTCTGGATGATCTATTGCTCGTTGTTGGTTAGTGTTACATGTGAAATCTCAATGAAGACAACAAAATAATTTTATTCTTCTCGGTGCATTAGTTTATAAGGCATTTTTGGATGGTTTTTTTGTGTATATGCACAATGAAGGCAACCAAAAACCTCTTTTCTTTTCGGTGCAACGATTTTAAGGCTACTCTGGATTGCCTTAAAGGAAAATTTTATAAAATGGTTGAGAGACCTGCAATACTCTATGGTGTTGAATGTTGACTTTTAAAAGAGAAGCATAATACTAAGTTAAGTGTTGTTGAGATGAGAATGATTAGGCGGATGAGTAGCTTTACAAGTAGAGACAAAATGTGAAATAAATATATCCGTGATAGGGTTGGTGTAGCTCCAGTGACGGACAAAATTAGAGAGAGTCGTCTTAGATGGTTTGTTCACATTAAACGTCGACTATTTGATGAACCGATTAGGAGAGTATATGTTTTATATTCGACTTATGTTAATAAAGGCAGAGGTAGACCTAGAAAGACTTGGGTTTATTTTATAAAAAAATGATCTTAATTTATTAGAACTAAATGAAAATATGATACTAAATATGACGCAATGGAGAAAAATGATTCATGTAGCCGATCCCACATAGTGGGATTAAAACTTTGTTGTTTTTTGTTGTTGTTCCTTAGCTTGCCTTTTATCTCATAGTGTTATGTACTCCAATTCACATTTGATCACTAACTATTGCCCACTGATTTTTTTTCCTAGAAAATTGATATTTATTTTTTTTATGTTATTTTGTATCTATAACAATAGTTAAAATATTAAATGTCTGAAAAATATCAAATTGACATAAAATACTTCACACGAAAACAAAAATATTACCACATGATAACATGATAATGGTTATCGGCATACGTGTATCATAAAGAGTACTCTTTCTTGCTAATAAAAACTATTGCATCGAAGTAGGATAAATAAAATAATTGCCAAAATTTATAAATACATTCTAAGCTATCAATACTTAACCCATACCTTTTATTTATGCCTTCAACATTAGCCCTATTTCAAGTCGATTATTTGATGATTAATTATTTTTTTCTTAACGTCATATATTTAATATACTTCACTAAAATGCAGAAATAAAATGCCTCTTCTACTAAGGGTTTGTTGGGGCAGCAACAGCTTACCAAGCTTATCCAGATAAGCAGTTTATCCTGATAAACAACTGATCAACAACTGATTCAGATAAGCTGGCTGGCTGTTTGATTTGTGCGTTTGAAAAATAACTGATTTGCAGATGTTTCTGGATAAATAATCATTTTGGCTCTGATTTAGATAAGCTGACTAGCTGTTTGATTTGTGTGTTTGAAAGAAAAACAGTTGATTTGCAACTGTTTCTGGATAAATGACCATTGATCACCCAAAGTTACACTTCTGGTACTAGAACTACTACTACTAAAATTACATTCCATGTATTTAGTTTTTGTTCTACTCAAATGAAGGCCTTTACACTTCAATTTAGACCTCTATAATTCAAGTTTTTTTTGAGCTTTTTCTCCCACCTTGTCCACGAGAAGGATATCATTAGCAAAAAGCAAAAGACAAGTTAGGGAAAAAGAGAATAAAACATTGCTTGGAGATCAATAACAAAATATGTTTATAAATACGGTTTTTGTGGGCTATGAAGACTTCATATAACACATCTCTAAGAAATCATTTTGTCGAACAAACACACAAATACATAATGTTGAAAAATCATCCTACTTCCTCAAACAGATTAACATAATTTCAGAGCGAAATTATTATTCAAGTCAGACAGAATGAAGGCCCAAGTAATATTAGTAATCTCATGCAGAGTAATTACACTTTTAAGTGATATTAGTTGTTGTATATTCATATTTGATTTTAGGCGGAAGAAGTATGCCATTTATATTTGGGGTTCTTACATAGCACTCAAAACATTGAAATTTACCTGTATCACACCTAAACTTTTATATTTACGTATAAAGCACTCCGTAACCCTCCTCCCGTTTTCTTTGCTGCTGATTCGGTAGAGAGGTGGAAATCACACTGTAACTTCTTCTCTTCCTCTCTTCCACCGTCTCTATTGTTTCTACCTCATTCGGTGCCATGACAGACTGGATTGATGGCCCAATCTTGGATAAGATTAGCAACAATTGCTTTGATTACATGCAAGATCAATATAGATGGGAGACAGACATGAAGGAGGAACTGGAAAGGCCGCGAGAGAACCACACCAAGGTCCAAGCTGTCGTCTCTGCTTCCAATCATTCCTCCCGGTGATGTGCCGATGACCACAATGACGAAGTTTTGGAAAAAATGAGTCTGATTTCCACGTCTCTTCCGGATCAGCGGCAAAGAAAATGGGAGGAGAGTGACGGAGTGCTTTATACATAAATATCAAAGTTTAGGTTTGATAATAGTAAATTTCGATGTTTTGAGTGCTATGTATGCGAAAACCCCATTATATTTTTATCCTAATCTTTCCTGCATGAGTAATAATTTTAGTATAATGAATCCGACAATTAGAATTATAGAATATAGGCCTATTCTCTGTCACAATCTTTCTCCAAAAAATTAACGTTTAGAGAATAAAAAGTATATAGTATTTAACAAGCATTTTATGAAGCAATAATTGTAATTATGCAAACTAACAGATTAATAATATTGAGTTTAATCATAATTTATCAGGAAAAAGCATGCTAAAACCTGCTGCTATTTGGAATGTTAGCCTACAACCAATGCTTGTAAAAGAGGTGTCCATTATTTGGTTTAAACAGAAAAATTAAATCAAACTGAGCATATTTGATTAATTTAGTTTGATTGATGAAATAACAATTCGATTTTTTATTCCAATTTAAAGTTATTTAGATTTTGGTTGTCGGTTCGGTTATTAAAAACAAGAAAAATTGTTAAACCGAAAATTGAATTATATTACGATTAACTAAATCTATCATACAATTTGTTTAATAAATTTGTCAACAAATTAATCTAAATTGACCGAATGCACACATCTTTAAACAATTTGTCAACAAGTTCTGTAATTGGTAGTATTTTGAAGAACAGAATTTTAATTTATAACAAGAATTAGGTTAATAATAGGTTTGGGATCACAGTAATTAATATTTCAAAATGTATTTAGAACTTCAAAACAAGAAAAAAATCAAATGAGAATAGCTTCTTAATTACAGTTGTAATTGTTGCGTTTTTATTTATAATCAATAGTTTTAGGTACTTAAAAATTCTTTTAATCATCTGTTCTAATTCTGCTCTTCTTTCATAGCTCATTTTAGTTGAAGTTATAGATCATATGTTATTTAATTTATTTTATAGTTGACATATAACTTGAAATCATCTTCCAAAATATATTATCTAGTAAAATTAAATATAAATGTCAATTTTTAGAGGAATTAATTGGAAAATACTTAACAATAGGTTTAAAATCACATACTCCCTTCAGCAGGTAAAATGATTTGGCACCTGTTGTGCATAAATTAATACATTAAACATTTACAAACATAACAGGATTAAGATCAAATTTTAGTCATTGCAATAAAAGATTTAAAACCTTGAGATTTACAAGATAATTTGATAAAGTGCAGCTTTACATTTTTTCATATTTAAAACCATAAATGAACCCTTTTCTCAAAGAAATGGGGAATTGTAATGCCAAGATAGTTTTGTCAGGTATTTTGATAGGGCAATACTTTTAAATTCTATCTAAATCCCGAATTCTAAGAAAAATGTATAACAATTTATCAAGATTTACTCTTACTAATAGCCATTCAACTCCTTATCTCGAAGCATTTGCTAAAATGATATCATTCTTTCACCTAATGTGGAATTATTGATAGGTTTATGGTTTTCATGAATTTAGATTAATAAATTTTGGGAAAACAGATGGATTGAAGAACAATTAGAATAAGCATATGATGGAGCTAATAAAAAAAGAGACCAGAAATAAAGAAGAATAAGGAAGAAGCATCATTGTAAAAGAAGGTGATAACCCGAATTAAAAGCATTAATTTAATGTTGTGAACCAATCCAAATAAAGACGAGTGCATTCATAGAATTATACGACTCAAACAACCTAATGTTGTCGGAGAATGAAAAAAAAAAAAAATCAATGAAGGTTATCATTTGAGCAAGTTTGAGCACGGGGAGCAAAGTTATTGCACAAGGAAGACCTAGTTTGGGAGGATGTGAGTTTGAGGCTATCATCAACTGAGTGAGTTTGAGCATGGGGAAGGAAGTTTATACGTAAGGAAGACCTAGTTTGGGTGGATGTAAGATATGAGCTAGATTTAGGAGATTTGAGATTTTTGGAAGAAGTGTGATAATTTGATTTCCATAAAGACAAGTGATTTCTTGGGAAATTTTGATCTCCTCGGGAGACAAAGTTAACAATGGTTTAAGTTTGAGATTTTTACGGGGAATTTATGTGTTATGTAAGTAAATATTAGGTTTTGGTTGTGAGATATGTAAATATCATTGTTTATAGTAATATGTATGCAATTCCTCTCTATTATTTTCTTGATATATATGTTTAATCTTATTGATAATTTTTTTAGAAGATGAGTTCAAATCACTTGTTAACTATACAAGTCATTAAAAATCATGTCTATTGTGGATGCAACTTATAATATATGATATTTACTTGCTATAGAAGTTATAATAGTGTGGGACGATATTACAGGTGTTTAAGAAATTGATTATAAGTGGTTTATAATTATTTTTAATGAATAGATGAAATTGATGTTTCATGGAGTGATATGTGTTATTAAAATATAAAGACTTCAAAGATATGATTAAGATAAATTTTGAGTCATCAAAATTTCAAAATAGAATTTTGATTGCAGTAATTACAATTTTAGTTATAAATTATTTTAATTCTAGTGATCTTTTTATTTTCAAAGTTTCTTATCATGTCCATATAACTATTAATGTTTGTTAAGTGTTATATATTTTCAGTTCTGTAATTTTAGAAATTGCTCTTTGGAAAAAAATAGATCTTTCTTGCTTTTCATGTATGTCTTTAATCCCAATTTTGTTTAAAGTTGTTCACATGATGATGAATTGTTCTTTTATTTTTGTTTTATTTTTAACATACTTATTAACATGCAGAAGTAACATGTTTTTTCACCTTATGAGTAGTAGTAGCTCTGTTGAGAGAAATGTAAGTATGTGTGATCAAAGTATTGTGAATGCTTTAGATATCTCGGGTCTATTGTTCAAAGTGATGGTGATATTGATGGGGATGTTATTATTACAATTCAAGTTGGTTGGTTAATGCTTCGGGCCTATTGTATGATATAAAAGTACCGTGTAGACCGAAAGGAAAATTTTATAAGACGGTGGTGAGACCTGCAATACTCTATGGCACTAAAAGTTGACCTTTAAAAGAGAAGCATAAAACTAAGTTAAGCGTTTCTGAGATGAGACTGATTAGGTGGATGAGTGGCTTTACACTTAAAGACAAAATGTGAAATGAATATATCCGTGATAGGGTTGGTGTAGCTCCAGTGACAACAAAATTTGAGAGAGTCGACTTAGATGGTTTGGTCACATTAAACGCAGACCACTGATGATTCGACTAGAAGAGTAGATGTTTTAGATTCAACTTATGTTAAGAAAGGCAAAGGTAGATCTAGGAAGACTTGAGCATATTGTATAAAAAAATGATTTTAATTTATTAGAATTAAATGAAAATATGACACTAAATATGACGCAATGGAGAAGTGTAGCCGACCCCACTTTGTGAGATAAAGGTTTTGTTGTTGTTGTTGTTATTGCTGATGAGTTTATTTTTTTCTTAATCTTTTGTTTCTTAAGCATTCCTCTGATCATGTCAAGGACTTCTACAACTGACTTATTTCACATTAATTCTTAATTTCACTTGAGAAATCAATTTTTGACCTTTTATAAATCAAAGAGAACAAATAAAAGTGGACTGGTGGGCAAATATTGAGCATTTCATTCATTGTCATAAATTATTGCTTAGTGTATGTATTTTCAACCAACCATTTTAAGCCCTAAAGTTTATGACTCACTAGAATATAATATTTTTTTAAGTTCTTCCATAAATCTCATAGACAAATCCCTGTACTTTGCATTCGAAAAAATATTTTTTATTGCCTCATCCAAACACCATTCTTCATACCTAATATAAAAGCTAAGTATTGTCAATCAGATCCAATTGTTTTGATGAAATTTTCTAAAAATTTTTTCATGTCTTTTGTTAATTCAAATTCAGTTACTTCAAAGTTTAATGTAAATAGGGCATTATTATCACCTCAAGAATTCATTGATAAAATCACATATAAATATTTTGATTTTAAATAGTAAGTGTATAGCCAAAGTAGATGCTTACAATCAGCTATTTAATTATTATGCAAGTCTTGAGCTTGATGTATAACATCTTGAAACAACTCTGTATTCATTTTAACTGTATGTGATGTGAGAGCCAGAATTTTTCTTAATAAGTTTGCTCTGAAAGTGTAGGTGCCCATTTGTAGGCCGTTAACCAAGGACAGATTGTTGTAATCTCTTCCTCTTTTTTTTATTTTTTATTTTTTATGAAAGGGTTAATCTCTTCTTTTGAGCATTAAGAAAGTTATATATATATTTTTTAAGTCTAGTAATTTTTTATCTCCACCATCATGTTTTTTTATCATAATTCTTAGAATGTTTCCAATATCTTGCAAATTTGAAAGTATAAAAATACACTCATACATGTCCACCATTAAACCCACCCATTTGTGATATCGGATCACAAATTTGAGAACAAAACTATGCAAATCTGATGAAATTATAAATGAAAATATAAGTAGGAAGACCAATTTAAGCAGAAACTAGAAATATACAAAGGCCTTATATTTCTAGCCAGAATAGACCATAAAATATTTTACTCCAACCGAATATAAGCACAGAATGCATACTGTTCTAATACTTGCTGTAATTTTCTCTAGTATGGATCCCACCTCAGCATATCTATTAAATATAAGATAAACAAGATAATTTGATACAGTGCAGCTTTATAGCTTTTCATATTAAAGGGATAAATGAATATTTATCTCTCAAAGGAATGGAGAAATGTAATGCCAAGATAGTTTGGTCGGGCATGATAATGCAGTACTTCTAACTTCTATTTAAATCCAAATTTCTAAAAAAAAATTGCATGTGATTTATCATGATTTGATCATGCTTATACCATATAACCCTTTACCACAAAGGATTCACTGAAACGATTTCATGTTCTCATCTGCGTGAATTTATTTTTTGGTTTAGAAATTTTCCAGAATTAGTATCCATAAATTTAGGGAATACACGGATGGATCTATGAATAATTAGAATTACTATAGGATTAAGAACTTTCTCATGAGTTCCTCCTCACGATGGAGCTGATGAGTTGGTCATAGATAGAATTTGATTAATTGAAGAAGGTGATTATCTTAGACCTGCGCCAACAATGCCTTCCGCCTTGTGCTCCATTGAGTATACATTGAACGCACCAAATAATTTGAAGACTCATGTTATGTGCATAACTAAAAGGGCAATTTTATCTTTTGTTAGTTATTATTATAGGGTATAAATAGAGTTTAATATGTTTAGGGGTAGATTATGTGTAATTGTTGTCTTGAATTTTATGATTAGTGTTTGAGAGAAATCACATATCTCTCGAATGATAGGTATTTATTTTCTATGTATTTGGATTGAGTTGTTTCGTGTTGATGCAGTAAAATATTTTGTTTCTGTGGAAGCTCGTATCTTTCCTATCAATTTGGTATCATAACATTTGAAATATGGGAAGCCAACGATGGGATGGTGGCATAGAGGAGTTCCATCACCTGTGTGACAAAACATTGTAATACAATCTCGATTTGAGCTAGCTGGGAAGCCAACGACGGGATCTTGATATACATGAGTTTCGTCTTTGTGATCTAAAATCATCATGGGAGTATGGAGACCTAGAAATTAGATACTTCAAAGGAAAAATTAGAGGGAGAGGTAAGCCAAATTAGATCTGTAATGGAGGAACGTTTCTCGGCAATGGAGGGGAGAATCATGGCCCTGGATTAAATTTCACTCAAATCTACCATGGGATCAAGTGATGGTTTTTGGAGCGGACGCAAGCAACAACAATTAGAAGGATTTGCGCAGCATGTGGGCATCGTCGCTTCCTTAGGAAGATCTGGAGTCACGGGATTGAGCAAAGGAATCTGGAGAGGATTCGAACGACAACGCTTGGAATGAATAGCGAGACATCCAAATTGTTGAAACAAACGGAAGAAGGTTGGATTGAGCAAAGGAGTCGGGAGTGGATTCAAGCGGCAATATTTGGAGGGAAGTGCACACCATGCAGAGGTTTGGAAAGAGCAGTAGCAGGCCGAGCGAGATGGCATGCAGTTTGAGGTTGGAGAAGTTGAAAGATTTCGACCTGGAACAGAGAAACATGGTGGGTGGGACTTCGGCGGAGGACTGCATTGAACTGCGCTAGTGTCTTTTATTGCGTTAGCCTTCATGGCGGAAGGCAGTTTAGTAGCCTATGGGGACAAGCGAGTTGATTATGGGGTGAGCCAGACTCATGGAAGAAGGGAAATTAATATGGGTCGAGGAAAGGAACCCAAACCCCGCATCATAGGTGGAATGAGCGTCAGTGGAGGAAATTTAGGAGGAGACTTGCGTATAAGGAATCTGAAGATGCCGATCTTTGAAGAAGATGATGCCTATGGTTGGGTTTATCGTGTGGAAAGATACTTTGTTGTTAATGGGCTGACAGAGGAAGAAAATTTGATGGAGGTGACCCTATGTTTGGGAGGGAAGGCTCTAGCATTGTATCAATGGAGATCGTCATCCAATTAAAACATGGGATGAATTCAAAGGCCGATTGTTGGAGCATTTCAGAACCACATGGAAATGAGATTTACACGAACAATTTTAGGGAATTGGTTTAGGAAGGGTCAGTCATGGATTCAAGGGAGAAATTTGGAATTCTATCCAGCTGTTTAAGAGAGATATCGAGTGTAGTGTTGAAAGGAAACTTCATGAAAGCGTTGAGGCCAAAAATTCGAGCAGCGTTTCGTTAGTTGTGACTGCAAGGATGGGGAAACTATGAAATTAGCACAGTTGGGTGATGATAAAAATAAAATGAAATGGACTAAATAAGAGCAACACAAATGGAGCGCTTGACCGAAATGCTACACCTACAATAATACCAAAAAGGTCAATCAGTGGGTTTCTAGAGAGAAGCTCCGCAGGACGGGAATAATCAGCCATAATCGTGGTCGACATTCGAACGCCTTACAAAGAGATTCAGGAGAAGTGAGCCAAAAGTTTATGTTTTTGGCATGGTTAGAAGTTTGTCCCAGGAAATCATTGCAAGAATTTGGCCTTACAGGTTCTCGCAGTGTATGCGAGGAGGAGGTGGGGGATAAAAAAATAGAGGAGATTGTGGTGGAGGAGGAGAAGCACTCTCACTTGGATGCGGTAGAAGTCTCATTGAACTCGGTGTTGGGGTTAACATTGAACCACACTATGAAACTTCAAGGACAGATCAGAAAACATGACATAGTGGTATTGGCAGATAGTGGGGCCACCCACAACTTTATCTCTACTCAAGGAGTCAAGCAATTGAGGCATGAGATGTTTGACACAAGGAGTTTTGGAGTCATGATGGGGGCGGGATAGGTGGGGAAGAGTAGGAGAGTTTGTAAATGGGTTATTTTAGCACAAGGTATTCAAGTGATGGAAATTTTTTTTCTCTTAGATATAGGGAGGAATGATATGATATTGGGTATGAAATGGTTAAATGGTTATAGTCCTTAGGTGAGATTAAGTTGAATTGGAAACTTCTGACAATGGAGTTTCAGGAGGGAGACAAGATGATGATGCTTCGCAGTAACCCTAATTTATGACATTGATGACACAGAAGAACTTGTTTAGGGCAATACAAGACTCAAGCTTGAGATTTTTTATCGAGTTACATAACATGAAAGAGAGAGTTAACAGAGATTCAAGCACCTATTCAGCAACCCGAACAACAATTTACGTAAGTTTTCCAGTTGTCATGTGGATTGCCTCCTTGGAGGAAACATGGGCATCTTGAGATCCCATCAGTGCGTGTCCATACCGCTAACCCAAAGTACAGAAGGACGAGATCGAGAGATGTTAGGGGAGGGTCATACACCCCATTATGAGCCCCTTCTATAACCCAGTCTTGTTAGTTAATAAGGATTATAGTTGGCATTTTCGTGTGGATTATCGAGCAATGAAGAAGAAAATAGAACCTAACAAATTTTCTATCTCGTTGAGCAATGAGCTATTGAACGACTTGTTTGGGGTTGCGGTATTTTCTAAGATTGACTTGAAAGCAGAATACCATCAATTTCCGATGCGGCCAACGGATGAGCACATGATTGCATTTCGAACTCATGAGGGTCACTACGAATTTTTGGTTAAATGGAAAGGATTTTTGGATTATAATGTCACGTGGGAGCTATATGATTTGATCCAACAATAGTTTCATCTCTTCCACATTGAGGACAAGGCGTTTTTTTCGGAGGTGAGTAATTTTAAACCGGTGCCTACAACACCATCCTCCTCGTGCTCTATTGAGTCAATGTCAAGCCCGCCAAATAATTTGAAGACTTATGTTAGGCACAAGATTAAAAGGGCAAAAGGGCAATTTAGTCATTTGTTAGTAATTGATTTAGAGTATAAATAGGTTGTTTGATATGTTTAAGGTTAGGTTATATGTGATTGTTGTCTTGAATCTTATGTTTAGAGTTTTGTTGAGATCGCCTACCTCTCAAATTATAGGTATTTTTCTTTTATGTATTTGAGTTGTGTTGTTTTGTGCAGAGGAATTAGAATTTTGTGTTGAGGAATTAGAATTTTGTGTTGGCCTTAATTTCTATGAATCTTTCCTATCAGATTAACAAGCATAAATTGAGAAGAAAAAGAAAGGAGCGTCATTTAATGGAAAACGATAACCCAAATCGGAAGCATTATGTTGTTATTGTGAACCAATCCAAATAAAGCGAAGATGGAATTATGAAATATTTGAATCGAAGTCTCTGATGTTATAGGAGAACGGAGAATTTTTAACAGAGGTTATCACTTGAGCTAAGTTTGAGCATGGGGAGAGGAAGTTGCTGCATGAGAAAGATCTAGTTCAGGAGGAGAGATGCGAATTCAAGCTTATCAGTTGAGTGAGCTTGTGCATGGGAAGAGGATACTTGGTTTGGGTAGAGAAGAAGATTGAGTTTGTGCTTTGGGTAGATGTGAGTTTCAGGGGAAAAGCAATACTTCCTCGCCAAATGGAAAATTGGTTTCGCAAACGAATTTTAAGCCACTTGTGAGATGGAGTTAATGAAGTTCTACTTTTGGGTGTTAAAGTGAATTTAGGCGTTATCTAAGTAAATATTAGGCTTTGGGTGTGGGATATATAAATATTATTGTTTATAGTGATATGTATGTAAATTCACCAAATATGATGATAATTGTGTGGTGTGTATTTTTATGGCAAAATGAGAAAAAAAATGTATTATTTGACACTAACAACATTTTAGCTGTTTTTTTAGGAATTTTAAAGCATGTATTAATCGCCCTAAGCATGCAATAATTTGAATTTTAAATGACTAAAGTGATGAGCACTTGAACTTGAGCATCACTTTGTTAATTTCATTATCACGATGGCTTATCTTTTAATTTAATATTCTTTCATATTTGTTTGCTTTTTGATTCATAATGTTTCCATATTTTTTTATCATGTGTAAATGACATGCTATGTGTCATTAGCTATGTTCCATGAAAAATTTTGCAATATGATGCGTCGTTCGTCGTTGACAACTATGGTCAGGGTCTTATTGAGCTAAAGCAAAAAATAAAAAAATGCAGGTGGTCAAGCCGTCATTACCAGGAGATAGTCGAGATAATGACAAAGAGAAATGCGATCGGATCGAGCTGCCGAGAAGAATTGGGATACCAAAAAATTGCATATAGTCCATCACGACATGGTCGTAGTAGGAGGATTCAATTGGTCTTTTGGTTCTTAACATAATAACTATTGGCATAAAAAAAAAATGGAATAAGAATTACTAGTTATGAGAAGATAGACAAAAGAAAGGTTGTAAGAGAGCTGAGAAACATGGAGAAGTGAGATTAGATGAAGCTTAGAATAAGGGGTTGGAAGGATCTCTTGAGTAGTGTTGAGGATTTTTGGAATTTGTCCATTACCAACAGCCGCTCGATGCGAACCATGATATGGTTGCGAGTTTGACCGGCTTTGTCAAATTGGTAGTTAAATGAGACGTGGCTCTAAAATCACGATACCCGATGTTAGAAGTAGGTGTCATGGCAACGAAGTGAGAATGTAGCGCAATGGTATTGTTATAGATTAGATTGGTGCACTACTAACATTTGGTAACAAAATGTCCCAATTTACCAAGAATTTGATACTTAAATTTGAAGAATGATGACCATGATTGTGAAGGATAGACGTAAAATCTCTATTTGAATGAGACTGAAAGAAAAGATTAGAGGCTTTGCCATGACAAGCCGTGAAGACCGAAGGAGGTTCTATTTTACGACCGTGTTGAAGTTCCCTAGTTGTATCATTGGCTAAGTTTGTCTCTTCACTACACGGTAAGGATAGAGATCATGCTTCAATGCTGGGAGATTTATTTAAGTATGTAATTTAAAAGTTTGGTAGGATGACATCCTCAAGATCTTTAGATTTAACTTCAGAAAGATTTTTTGTCAAAAAGTTCATTTTTTATCTGATTAATTCATGAACGATCAGTTGACTTAAGTCATTGATCGATGTTAGCTTGATTGCCAGCACGATTTAATATTAATAACCTACAAAAATGATGGTGAACAATATTATAATCAAGTTCTAATTAGGGCCATTGACAGTCTGATTTCGAGCTGAGTTAGGGTCGGCTCTAAATTGACTAAAAAAAAATTGATTGGCTCATTTATTTTGATCCGATCTCGATTTGAGCCAAAATTCAAATCAATTTTTTATTGGCTAACGATCTTGAAGCTAAATTCACTAAATTCATAGTCTTAACTTCATTAGGGTTGTTAACAATCTGCTTTCGAGTTGAGCTGGGGTCAGCTCAAAGTCGGTTCGAAGAAAATTTGATCCAAATTTTTGGCTTGTATCTTAGCTCATTTCTTTCTATCCGAGTCAAAATTCAATCAATTTTCGAGCGATCAACGATCATCGAGCTAAATTCAAAGCCCTAATTCTAATTGATGAGTATCCACATGGTTTCTCATATCAAAAGTTTTAGTTTAGAGGGAATTAGAATATTTACTATTAGGGGCAAAGAATTATATTCATTTTCTTGTTTAGTTGCAGAAACGAATGCCCAATGAAATAACGGTAAAAGAAAGAAATCAGTGTTGTTTGGCTTGAAACTCTTTTACCATATTAACTTATTAAGGAACAGAAAGTAGAGGAAATTGTAAACAAAGTATATTCATTTTCATTAACCCCAAATAAACAGCTATAGTTAGGGGTGCAAGTGAGTCGTGCCAAGTCCGAGTAATGCCTACCTCAAGTTCGGCTCTTTTGCGAAAATACAAGCTCAACTCAAGTTGAGCTCAAATGACGAGCTCGAGCTGGCTCGCAGAAATTACAATAGACTCGCGAGCTTGAATGAAATTGATATGAGAGGTCACCTGAGAAGCAATCTAAGCGATTAATGGAGGGGAGAGGGACAAGTGCCGCCATGGCTAAGCTCAAGCTTTGGTTTGAGCTCGAGCTCGAGCCTGTGGCTTAATAAACTAACATACATACATGCATATATACACGCACACAAATATATATATATATACTATTCAAAGTCAAAGTTAATGTATTGATGACATGAATCAGAAGTTTTATATGTTTTGTAGGTCAAATTTGGTGTCCTTTTCCATGATGACCGTTGTGCCAACATATTTGAAGCATTGGTTGGAACCCTAAGAGCAGCTAAGAAGAGGAAGATTATTAAATTTGATGGTGAAATGTTGCTTCAGGGTGTACATGACAATGTTGAAATTACACTTCTACCTTCACCTGCAGAGGCTGCCCCTGCCGCTGCTTCCTAAGCACAGCTTGCTGAAGATGATTTTATCATAATGTGCTATTATTTTTTAACTTATCACTGTATTTTTAGGGAATTTACATATTTACCACGCAATTTAATTCTACATTCTACTTTTTGGATCTTCTTGTTAAAGCTTATAATTTATAAGGATGATGGCTAAGGTAAGGGTAGGTGTAGTCTTGAATTTTATTTTTTTAATTGGGGCATAAATTAATTTCACATTTTTTTATTTAAATGCAAAATTAGGGAGTTAACTAAAAATATAATTTTAATTAATGAAATTATTATTAATTACTTGAATACAATTGTAAAATGATAATTTGATTATTTAAAATTTGGAAATAATAATTTTAAAGTTAGTTATTTCATTCAAATTTTGGATAATTAAATATATTGTTTTAATAGGAACATTCGAAATAATAATAATTAAATACATTAATTGAATTTAAAATAATAGTAATTATTTTCATAATCTGAATTTTCTTAGAATTTATGACTCATAATAATATTTTTTATATATTTTTAAATAAAAAAAAAATTAATTACAGCATAGTTAATATTTTATTTTTCATTTTTGTAAAAAAAAAATCATTTTAATATTTATAACAATTTATCTTCACATTTTTCATTAAATTTTTTTTTAAGGGTGAGATCTTCATCGAATTTTCATCGGCCCATAAATGCATAGGTTTTATGTGAAGTGTCGCATCTAATTTGTAGTTTTCGCCGCATACCAATATTTAGTTAGAGAAGTAATAAGGTGAGTTGAGGATGTTAGCTATCAATACCTAATGGATAGGGGTGTAAACGAGGCTCGTTTATATTTCGAGCTCAAAAAGTGTGTTCTTGTTCGGCTCGTTTGCTTAGCGAGCTGAATACGAGCCGTTCACGAATAAAAAGTCGTTTTGACAACCCTAATTACGAAGCCATAAGATGTTAATGATTAGATCAAAATTCAAAACATCATTTGATTCTAATTTAATAATTTTTATTCCATTTTCTGGCAATCATGGATATATAATAATATTTTGGCAACCCTAATTATTTAGACTATATAAACTATAGTTGGCTACAAAAGTCATAGTTGAGCTGCCAAAGTTGTTGGTGGCTACAATAGCCATAGTTGGTTGTAAGATCTATAGTTGGGTACAACAACTATGATTAGTGGCTAGAATAATTGTACTGACTACAATAATTGCTAGTGGTGGTCTATAACAACCTTTAGTGGTCGACAATGACTGGTGGTTGGCCACGATCTCGGGTGATCGATGATAACCGTTGGGACTTCAAGAGTTAAGTGTTAATGGTTAGCTCACTCTCCTCTCTTTTCCTGCCTTATTTATAGTTTTTGAGAGTGGTATTTCGATAAATTTAACCAGAATCTCATAACATGCCATTCAATGATCCACATTGATTTTTCTAATTATAGTTCATTATTTTTAATACTTAATTGACTTTAGGACTTCGAAGTTAAATGATCATTGGCTTGTTAGATTTCTCTCATCGAGACACTCACTTAATTATAAGCATGCCAAATCTCGAGCTAGTTTGAGAGTTTAATTCATGCACCAAAGCTTCAACTACACTTCAAATGTTTGATATGGGTTTGTATGAACTCAGATTGGATTACTTTTGACATCATTGTGTTCGTCTTGTTTATAGATTTGTTGAAATCGAGACACAGATGATCTTAAATTTTAATTTGAAATATTTCTTTCTCAAATTCCATCAACATTATAAAATATTTTGCATGTCACATCACATACATAAATTATTATTATTTGTTTGGTTAATGTTGGCTTCCCAGATAGACGTTTGGACTAGGGCCATAAACGAATCGAGATTTTGATAAGCTATTTGTAGCTCAACTTGATAAGAGCACGTTCGCATTTATTTGATTAATTTAATAAGTTCACCCACTTTTATAAATACTCGATTGTTAAATAATTATGCTGAAACAACTCCTTATTTGATTTATTTATGTTCGCACGTAATATCATTTATAACTTACGAACAAGCTTGTTAAGAAGCCCAATAAACACATTCCTTAAAGTACATGAATAAACTCGCAAATAAGCTCGATTAATGCTCGACATAATGCATATGAATAAGATCAGTTAAAGCTTAATTTAAAGCTTGTGAATAAACTCAATTAAAGCTCCGTTTAAAATGATTTATTTTAAAATAACTAAAATTTTAAATCATAGTATATAAACATAATAAAAGAACTCCATTATATTACTTATTTTTTACATATTTATTACATATCTATCAAGATAATATGTGTGATAACGTGGTTACGTGTTTTTTTGCATAAATTTGGTTCAAGTTCGAATCCAACACTCTATATCTATTCTTTTCTAATTAATTTTAAGGAAGCAATTTCGAGCCAAATATAAATAAAGTTATTTAAATTGAACTGAACACTAACAGACTGCTCACAAGCTAATTTTGTACTTTGAGTAATTTCAAATGAGTCAAGCCGAGCTCGGCTTATTTACAGCCCCCTATGTCACGGACAAATAGTCCCACATTGGCTAGGTGTAGGGCCGAAAAACAGTATTTAAGTCTTGTGCTGCCCACCACCCATAAAGGCTCTTTTGGGAGGTGACAAGTTGTATCAGAACATATTACTGCCTGACAGGTGTGTGGACTCTCCATGGTCCAGTGAGACCCTCGGTGGAGCCGATCCGTGACGAGGGCGTCACGTGATTGGGTGGAGGAGAATATCACGGACAAATAGTCCCACATTGGCTAGGTGTAGGGCCGAAAAGCAGTATTTAAATCCTGGGCTGCCCACCTCTCTTAAAGGCTCTTTTGGGAGGTGACACCTAGCTATAGATTTCAAACGTGTCAAGCTGAGCTCGGCTTGTTTACAGTCCTAGTTATAGTTAGATATAAATATCAAATTTCAAATATTATATATGTAAATATATAAAAGTTATGGGTATGTATGTACTTTTTTATCTACACGTGTTAGGTGATTCGCATTTGGTGCCGAATTGTTGCCATCAGCGCCGAGTCACTGTCAGGATATTGACCGCTCATACCTTTTAGTACACGAAATATATTAATTATTTTTATAAATAGTTATTTATAAGTTAGGGCTGTAAACGAGCCGAGCTTGAGCGAGCTCAGGCTTGGCTCGTGTTCGTCTCGTTCGAAATAGCTCGTGTTCGAAACGGCTCGTGTTCGAAATCGGCTCGTGAACAGTGTGTTCGTGTTCGGCTCGATTTAAATATTCGTGTTCNCTTGGCTACAATAATTGCTAGTTGTGGACTATGACAACCTTTGGTGGTCGGCAATGGCTGGAGGTTGGCCACAATCTCGGGGGATCGATGACAACCGTTGGGACTTCAAGAGTTATGTTAATGGTTAGCTCACTCTCCTCTCTTTTCCTGCCTTATTTATAGTTTTTGAGAGTGGTAGGTATTTCGGTAAATTTAACCAGAATCTGATAACATGTCATTCAATGATTCACATTGATTTTCCTAATTATGGTTCATTATTTTTAATACTTAATTGACTTTAGGACTTTGAAATTAAATGATCATTGACTTGTTAGATTTCTCTCATCCAGACACTCACTTAACTATAAGCATGCCAAATCTCGAGCTTGTTTGAGAGTTTAGTTCATGCACCAAAGCTTCAACTACACTTCAAATGTTTGATATGGGTTTATATGAACTCAGATTGGATTACTTTTGACGTCATTGTATTCGTCTTGTTTATAGATTTGTTGAAATCGAGGCACGAATTGTCTTAAATTTTAATTTGAAATATTTCTTTCTCAAATTTCATCAACATTATAAAATATTTTGAATGTCACATCACATACATAAATTATTATTATTTGTTTGGTTAATGTTGGCATCCCAGATAGACTTTCGGACTAGGGCCATAAACGAATCGAGATTTTGATAAGCTATTTTTAGCTCAACTTGATAAGAGCACGTTCACGTTTGTTTGATTAATTTAATAAGTTCAACCACTTTTATAAATACTCGATTGTTAAATAATTATGCTCAAACAACTCCTTAATTGATTTATTCATGTTCGCAAGTAATATCATTTATAACTTACGAACAAACTTGTTAAGAAGCCCAATAAACAAATTCCTTAAAGTACATGAATAAACTCGCAAATAAGCTCGATTAAAGCTCCATAATGCTTATGAATAAGATTAGTTAAAGCTTAATTTAAAGCTTGTGAATAAACTCAATCAAAGCTCCGTTTAAAATGATTTGTTTTAAAATAACTAAAATTTTAAATCATAGTATATAAACATAATAAAACAACTCCATTATATTACTTAATTTTTACATATTTATTACATATCTATCACCTAACAAAATATATATATATTTATATTTAAGTTTAAATCATGATAATTTGTGTGATAACGTGGTTACGTGCTTTTTTGCATAAATTTGATTCAGGTTCAAATCCAACACTCTACATCTAGTTTTTCTAATTAATGCTAAGAAAGCAATTTCCAGCCGAATATAAACAAAGTTATTTAAATCGAGCTGAACACTAGCACACTGCTCACAAGTTAATTTTGTACTTTGAGTAATTTCAACAAGTCGAGTCGAGCTCGACTTATTTACAGCCCTATGTCACCTCCCAAAAGAGCCCTTATGGGTGGTGGGCAGCCCAGGACTTAAATACTGCTTTTCGGCCCTACACCTAGCTGATGTGGGACTATTTGTCCGTGACATTCTCCTCCACCCAATCACGTGACGCCCTCGTCACGGATCTGCTCCACCAAGGGTCCCACTGGACCATGGAGAGTCCACACACCTGACAGACAGTAATCTGCTCTGATACCACTTGTCACCTCCCAAAAGAGCC
>JXCR01084550.1:0-10091 GCA_002079205.1 Phalaenopsis hybrid cultivar | reverse complement strand
CCGAACACGAGCGAACAAACTGTTGTTCGTGTTCGGCTCGTTTACATTTCGAGCTTAAAAATTTGTTCGTGTTCGGCTCGTTAGGCTTAACGAACGAGCCGAACACGAGCTGCTTAACGAGCCGAACACGAGCTGTTCACGAACAGCGAGCCAAATTGACAGCCCTAATTATAAGGACCATTTATATAAAACCCCTAAATTTTTTATGTATTTCCATACCTAAAGCTTAGACTTTCATATTTACATACATAACACATTAATGTTTGATACCACATAAGAATATCATTATTAGTCTATTTTTAAAAATAAAATACAGTTTAAATTCATCTGCATAAATGTTATAAATATAAATATGAAAGTTTAAATATTTGATATGCAAATACATAAATTATATGATACATATGCAAATATTTCTCCTATGATTTTAAATCAAACTTTAAGTCAAATGGGTAGTTGCACCTACTTGATGTTGACAAGATCTTGATTCCCAACAAAGCCCGATTTAGGTTGAATGAATGAGGTTAATAATATAAATTTATAAGTAAATTAATAAAATAAAACCTAATTTTTAAAAAAAATTTATTTATAGACATTAATAAAGGCATTCTTGCCCCAATTAATAAAGTCGAGGGCCAAAGTTAGGAATTTTGGTACATGCCTTGTCTCAAGAGGTGTAGACTCGATTGGGGTTGATGGAGGCCATCTTATGAGCACCGCACACCTTTCTCTTACTTAAATTTGAATCCAAATTGGTTCTAGCGATGAGCTAGACCAAAGGGGTCACGGTTTGGTTTTGAGCTATGGTGGAGGCTGAAGGAATGCTCAATTTTGATTAGGGTTGGGTCTCTGTGAAGCTTTTGAGACTTAATTAGGAGTTTTGGGATGTTTGGTGCTATGTCCGTTGTTTTAAATTGATTATCTCTATTTAGATTACCGTTGTTTTAAATTGACATTTCATGTTTAATTAAGTGATTAAAAGATTAACTATATAATTAAAAGAATTTATAGGAGACAATGATAACCAATAATGAGATAAATCTAATTATCTTGCTTTATTGTAATTTAATTAGTGATTCTTTCATTTTTTAAATGGTAAATAAATATAGAAAACTTAGTTCCTATCGTCCGACCTTCTTTTCTCGCCTTACTTAATTTCAAACCCAGGACTAGGTCGCGACGCCAAACTTGAGAATTTCCCCTTTGCTAGTCCCCCTGGTCGCTATTTCAAGTCATTCCACACATGTTGCTTCAAAGACATGCATCAAATCAATATTTCTTAGATATTTTTGTGATCTATATGCATCAACAAGAGACTCGTCAATGATGCACCAGCTTCCACTCGATTGATATAGGAACGAGTAGAGAAAATCTCGAAGCAGTGCACATACTTTTGCTCATCTCAAATCTAATTTGTTTTTTACAAATTATTAATATCTTATAGTGCTCCAATTCTACACCAATACAAGAAAGCAAACTATGCAAGAAAAATCATCTCTTCATTGTTTTATTTTCTTAATCATCACTTTGCTATAATAGGATAAACAAATTCATTGCAAATTATATAGGAATAATAACAATTTACATAAGTCAGCCACATCATAGCAACATGATATAAACATTTTTCCACATAAAATAAAATAAAATAAAATAAAATTACAATTTGGCATACTTCCTCAGAGCAATGTCAGCATTTTTGGCATTAGGAGGGACAGGTAGATTTGATAGAAGAGTGACTTTGGATGAAACAATCAAACCCTCTTTCTCCATGGTAGATTGATTCATTTTCCACATAAGCACTTCCCATACCTATTTTGCAATAGACACCAAACAAAAATTGTTATTTACATTTAATAATCTTTTTTAGAAATATGAAGGTTTGATGTATAATCTCATAATAAGTAACATAAAGAATTGAGATTTACATACATATTGCTAACTATACTTTAATTTTATGTATATGCCCCTGCAAGGACATGTTGGCATGTTAAATGATTTGATGTCATCATAGGCTTTCTAGCTTGCTCGATTTAATAAAGTTAAAGCTTAATAGACATCCATAGATTGAGATTTGATTAAAATTGTTTAAAAATTATTAAAATATTTAATTAGTTAATTATTATGATAATAGAAGATGTTTAATGAACTATTAAGGACATTAAAGGTTAAATATTATTTTAGTTTAATCATTAAAATTTTAAGGAAACTTAAAGACTTCCTCCCCTCAAAGTCAAATTTTTTACTTTGAGCAATTTAGTCTTTTGCTAATTCTAAATCATCAGTTTTGCCCCTCCTGAAATATCATTTTGTGCTTCGTTATCCTAATCCCTCTCTCTCTTAGGTCTAGAGAGTCAATTTGCCCCCTCAATAATTTTATACGTGCAGCTACATCTGTAGTTCAAAAAAAAATCACCAAGGTCCGATAATATGTAAATATCAACGTCTCCAGTGATTGAAAAATTTTCGTATCCGGACTCCGGACGCAAATTTTGAGTCCGGAGTCCAGCGAAAATTAAACAAGTGGGCCCCACATATTTTAAAAATCATCTTGTATATTACAGTAAGACTCACTAAGGGTCCGTTTGGGGCAGCTTGTGCGTTTCAGAATAAGCTGCTTATTCTGAAACGCGGCCAGCCCGGCTGTAAGGGTCGACCCGCGGCCTGCGTTTAGTATAAAAACTCNAGGAACAGGTAAATTTGATAGAAGAGTGACTTTGGATGAAACAATCAAACCCTCTTTCTCCATAGTAGATTGGTTCCTTTTCCACATAAGCACTTCCCATACCTATTTTCAATGGACACCAAACAAAAATTATTATTTACATTTAAAAATCTTCTTTAGAATATGAAGGTTTGATGTATAATCTCATAATAAGTAACATAAAAAATTGATATTTACATACATACTGCCAACTATACTTTAATTTTATGTATATGCCCCACAAGACAATGTTGGCATGTTAAATGATTCGATTTCATCATAGGCTTTCTAGCTTGCTCGATTTAATAAAGTTAAAGCTTAATAGACATCCATCGATTGAGATTTGACTAAAATTGTTTAAAAAGTATTATAATATAATTTTGAAACAAGCTTATATAAATGGTTAATTAATTGATTAGTTAATTATTATGATAATAGAAGATGTTTAATGAGCTATTTAGGACATTAAAGATTAAATATTGTTTTAGTTTAATCATTAAGATTTTAAGGAAACTTAAAGACTCCCTCCCCTCAAAGTCAAATTTTTACTTATATGAGAGAGCAATTTAGTCTTTTGCTAATTCTAAATCATCGGTTTTGCCCCTCATGAAATATCATTTTGACCTTCGTTATCCTAATCCCTCTCTCTCTTAGGTCTAGAGAGTCAACTCGCCCCCTCAATAATTTTATACGTGTAACTACATCTGCAGTTCAAAAAAATCATCAAGGTCCGATAATATGTAAATATCAACGTCTCGAGTGATTGAAAAATTTTTGTATCCGGACTCCGTACTCAAATTTTGAGTCCGAAGTCCAGCGAAAATTAGACAAGTGGGCCCCACATATTTTAAAAATCATCCCATATTACAATAAGACTCACTTGCGACAAATTTTCACTAGACTATGAATCTGCATGTAAATATCCCTAAATCTCTAAAAAAAAACAGCAGACTGAAACGAAAAATTACAGGCCGTCCTGATTTCGAAAAAACAGAATTTATGATGGCTTATATGCAATTAATTTACATACCTGAATAGTCTTCCCTGCGAAGTGGGGAGAAGCACGGGCGAAGACGAGATCGCCGGCGGCAGCCGTCCGGAGATGGTTGACGGTTAATTGAACGCCGGCGATCCGCTGGAATCCCGAAGACACGTGGGCCCCCATGCTCGCCAACGCCTCGGAGATCAGCGCCGACACCCCTCCGTGCAGCAGCTTGAACGGCTGCAACTTTGCCACGTGTCACAATTCCTCACAATCGCAACTAACTTGAAAGCCAGAAAGAAAGACTCGCAATGGGTTGGGTTCTCATTTAGCCGATTTAACCCAACCCGAAAATGCATTATGCTCGTGTATTAAATATTTAAAAAAGGGCGAAAATTTTACGTTCGATATATTAGACGTAAAATCGATCATGTGGATCACATTACACTGCTGAACGAAAAAATATTACATCAGGAGTACTGATACATCAGTACTCCAATAGGGAGGTGCCACGTATACAATGGTCACATCATAATGCCACGTGACACCTCCCCATTGGAGTACCGATGCATCAGTACTCTTGATGTAATATTTTTTCCTGTTGAACGTATGAAGTTGTGTAATCCACATCATTGTCCACTTGTAACTCAACCTAATTGATCCAAATTCGGCCTGAATAATTCCTTTAAAATGCCTAAATTTAAGGAATAATAACTTACTGAGCATCTGAAACGCTTTTATTTACAAAATATAACTCCCATGTGATATTCTTAAACTATTAAATTGATGTATTTATGCATATCATGATCAAAATTTTTGAGAAATTTGATAAAAATGAAGCATTTAGATTGGGATTTATGATGAATTAGAGTGAGAATTTGGAAAATTGACGAAAAATGGTGCNGCCGTCTTCGCCGGCAGAGACTTCGCCGGCGGTGGATGACAAGGATCCCCAAGCTTTCTGCTCGCCATGTGTAAAAGATTGTGGATTCTGGGAAAAAAGAAGCAGAGGGAAATATGATATCTTTTGCCGACAGCTGTAGGTACCCTCAGCCTCTAACGATGACAATCGATAGAAAATCTTATGCAACTGCGTCAAGATAAGACGATATTTCGACTGGTTTACAGCCTTTGGATTTGATTTTATGAAGATGAGCTGCTGTAAGATATGTGCACATTTGTAAAGTGGTAGATATGTAAAAATATAAGGGTTGTTTGGCATGTGTGTAAATGCTAAAAGATATATTGGGATCCACGTTTGATAGATGGATGCAGTAAATGATTTTTAAAGAGAAAAGTACAGTTCGTTTTCGTATTGAATAATTGATGCTTTATTCTTAAGACACTATTTTCTTAAATATTTTAATTTTTTGGTTAAAATTGTGATAATGCTTTGTATTAAGTGTACTTTTTCAATTAAATAAGCACGTGCTTATCAATAAGTTTTCTTAATTATGGCTTGAAGATTGTAATATTTTTTTAAACTATTTTTCAAGCTCGTAATCTCAATTATCTTTAAGATAATGAAAGCTGATATTTAATATTGGTCGTCAACCTCAACTATAGTTATCCTAAAAATTAGACAGGGGTATTTTTTATATATTGCAAAGTCAGTCCCTTTTCCTGAGAATTGCCGATCACCGAACAGGCCGAGCCAGACCCTTCTCTAATGGTGATTTTTTTAGTTGTACCTACTTACTGAAGTGAGCAGGTCACTTCTGATCATCCAGACTGGCCTGATCCAAATGGAAATAGAAGAGGAGGTCACGTCCTCATTAAGGCTTTCCCATCAGAAAGATAGAGAAAAGCTGGCCTATAAAGGGGTAGGGCACGTTGTTTTAGGGAGAAAAGAAAATATTCTCTATGGCATAAAAGAAAGAAGAAGGGATGTCCTCTAGGGGGGACTTCTTCTCTGGGTTTGAGTTCTTTCTCTCTTTCTCTCACTCTCTTTTCACATTATTTCCCCTGCTTTCCTCCTGAAAAGAGAATATTCTTTGTATTCATTCAACTAAACTAACAGAAAACTTTATGAACAAAATAAATATCTGGTTACTGTAAATGGACATTTTAATATGATTTAACACCATCCTTTCTCAAGTTTATCGAGTGAATACAGAAAAAGAAAAAAAAATAGAGGATTAAAGGCAAAAACTCAGTTAAAAAGCAAAATGGAAACACCATTTTTTTTCAAAGCTTATATGAGGCATATATTTAGTGTCATAATAGTTGCACACTATAGGTGACGATTGTGGAGATCCTGACTTTGCTAAATAATTTAGGATAAGAAATGGATTTTGCATGTATTTTAGTGTGTTTATGTGTATGTGTGTGTGTAACATGATTATACGATGCCTTTCATTAACAAAAATTTTTTAGCTTCAAAAGAAAACTACGATGAAAGAAAATTTATTTCTTCAAGGTTATAAAATTAATCTTCATAATGAGTTTATTGGAAAATGTATGATTTACATATTTAACTTATTGGCACATCATGAAGTAAGTGAATTATGGCATCTTCTAAGATAAAATAAACGAACTTCATAATTTGGAATGTATATATATATATATATATTTAGACATACACAAATACACAAATACACACACACTCACACACAAGCATATGCCCAATTGTGTTGTGTTTAAGTCCACTCGCCTTTCATAGACTACACCTTAGTGGTTAAGCTCCAAGAACTCTTTTAATCAAATACCAAAGATTATTATTATTAAAGATATGTTTTTTTAGTATGAAATAACACAAGAGTAGAGGAGCAAATGATCAAAGTTTAAAATAATGTTTGATGAATGATAATCTATGGGACATGAGCTAAAGAGATTTAGTGTGCTTAAGAGTATATCATATATTAGGCTTTAAAGTTTAGCCATTAAAACAATTGTATATATTATATATTAGGCACTATATTATTCTTTGATCGATAAGTAAATATGTTGGGATAACAATAATGAACAATCCAACCAAACTAGCTAAAAATCATAGAAGGTGGTCGTTGAAACCAAGAATCCAAGGCATTCTTGTTGGCATTACATAATTGAAGGCTATGGTAGGAGTGGATGCAATTATCCAAAAAATAGACTTCAACATGATCTTTAACTTATTGGATATCACTAGAATTGTCAAGTTAATAAAACACCCATATCGTAACAAGCAATCACAATCATTATTGATACATCATATGGACGAAGGAGTGAACGTCAAGTTTTCATTAGGATGTAATTTTCTTCCAACCAAATTTATTTAGTAAGGTTAATGGTTATTGATATATCCAAAAAATCAGCTCAGTCAGGCAAGAATATCTATTTAGAATAAAAGCTTTAAAAATCAAATTATTAATTACCAACACTCTAATTCAAATGTAGTGCCTTCATAGCTTGATTGGATGGAAGTTGTGGAGAGTATTAATCTTTAATGTTGGAAGAAGAGTTGATGATTTAAATCCATGAACTTTATTTACTTCTTGATTTGACTATCAAGATGTTAAAATTTGTTGTGAGAACATGTAAGAACCGGTCTGGTATTGTCTCAGTCAACAATTTGAAACAATCACTTGAGTTGGATGAATGAGAATGTAGTTCATATGATTGAGTGCAAATAAATAGGGAAATATTCATTGAAGGGTGTATAGTTAGAGGACTTTAAAGTGACATGTTAAAACCCCCAACTTGATTTATTATTTTAGGTTCTGATACGAGATGTTAGCCCCCAGGTTGAGGGAATCGAAGGAACTCTAGAGTGAGAGCTGGTATCTTCCCTGCCTAGCTGGTCTTCAGAACTATTCAAAATTTGAATTAGCCAATATTCTTTATAGCATCTCTAGAAAGGGTAAAGAATATACTTATTCCTATTTGACACAACACAATTTGCATACTATCATAACAGAATTTCTATGCTTATTACTGATTCATGATAAGGAGAAAAATATTTTCAAATTCAGTGCTTTTCTTTTACATAAACTCAAGTTATCTTTTTAAATTATTATTGTTCTGTTGAAATATAAAAAATACCAAAAAGATTTGAATTTTAATACTGCAAAAATATTTATAGTTTAAGTAATTGTCTTTTTTAAAATAGAAAGTTTATTGTTCAATAAAGCATATTACATAATTTCCCTGTGGGTTTGATATTCATGTTTTAATTAAAAAGTCATATATTACTTGATAACAATATATATACTTGCGCAGTATCTCAATATATATATATAAATAAAAAAAGTTAAATTTTTATTTTCTTCAGGATCAAGTTTTGACTCTATTACAGAGTAAGAAAATATAAGTGAAAATATAATCAGAGATATTGTTGTACTGTTGCATATAAAATTTCGGGATCAGTACTTGTTGACCTCACTTTTGGTTGAGGTCTAGAAATTTCTTTAGTAGCATAGGTCTAGCTATAGGACTTTCCTATTGACTAGTCTTAGAAAACTAGAAGAGGTACCCCACCATTAGAAATTCAAAAACTCTTCTTTTTATTCAACTTGAAATTCCACATATTGATCTTAGCCTCCAACATTTNAAAATGATTTGATATAATTCTAGGTGAGCACATTCATGCACTCAAGGCATAATAGGAAGCCTTAGGGCATATTTTAAGGAACCAAATGATTTTCAAATCCAACAAGCTTATATTCAAATCAAGCATCATGATGGTACAAATACAATAAGCCTAAGACCACTTAATTATGAATTTGATAAGGTACTTGATACACCTAAAATATATAGTACTTTTAGACGCATTTTTATACCTATTTTGAGATATTGCGCTTTAATGGAAGGTACTTGTGTGTTTATTTTCAGGTACAAGTAAAAAAGGTGGAAAATACTAAAAGGAGTGAAAAAAGGATCAAATTTGGAGCAAAGAGGTGAAAATTGTGCTAAAGTGTTTTGGCGTCTAAGCGCCAGATTCAGCGCTTAAGCGCCGATTAAACAAAGAAGGTCANTGAAAAAAGGATCAAATTTGGAGCAAAGAGGTGAAAATTGTGCTAAAGTGTTTTGGCGCCTAAGCGCCAGATTCAGTGCTCAAGCGCCGGTTAAACAGAGAAGGTCGCGCCTAAGCGCCAGAGGCCCCACTCTTAAGCGCCAAAGACAGTTATTTGGTGGTTTTCTTCATTTGGCCCATCCACCACCATTTTATGTTCGTCACTATGGTTGGGCCACCCCTTCACTATTTTTGGACAACCACCATAGCAATGCTACCCGACCATTACCGTCATCACCACCGAACCATCCCCATCAGGCTACCACCACCAACAATGATGACATTATATTTTTTGGCACAGGAACTCAACCAACACTTTTCCTTTACAACAATGGAGTCACAACCTCTTCCCTAACATGTTCTGTCACTCCCTTAGTGAAAGTCACGTCGATAACTCCCACTTGTATAATATTGCTTCATAGTATTCAAAGGTCGGTAAAGTCTTGTAACCATTATAAGCATAGCGAACTTTGTTTAGTTGAGCCAAGCCTTGTGATTTTTACCATTTTGGAATTTTCACTTAAAAGCTCTTGTTATTATCTCTGTCAACTTTTATTTATCTTTCTGGATGTCGGATCTTCATACAACACTTAGACATTAATATATTACTCTAGCGACGTGAATTTACCAGCACACAACAATTATAATTGAGATCAATAGAAATATGTGAATGGATGATATTCTATAAAAAAGTATGATTGTTATGAGACTAGAGTTCTCTTAGGGAGTGTTTGCATCAATAATTGATGAGACAAGGAGGGTGAGACTTTGGATTGCTTAATTTACTAATAAAATCTTATGGAACTTTGAGGATAAATTAAAGGTGAAAGAGAAGGAGAAGAGATAAATAAATAAAGTACACAATAATTCAAGTGGTTTCAAATTGTTGGCTCACATCTATAATACGAAAAAGAGAGAAAATTATCATAGAATTTGGAAGAAAAGAGAACCATCAACTTTGTATAATGTATTTTAATTATCAAGCCTCTTTAATTTAATAAGTAGTACAAATTTTTAATGATTAATACATATAGTCTCAACAGGGAGCATATGTGGCATGTCATGAGTGGTGTGACTAGGTAAAACAACAATATTGGTATAATCAATATGGGGAGCTTAAATTATGTCTCGTCAAAACATTGATGTGGTAGAGGACATGAGCTGACTATCAAATTTGAGTGTTTGGTGTTGGTTGATGGCCAATTAGATGGAGATTAATAGTTGTAGACCATATAACAACATGAATAATTGTGGCCAGCTTGCCAAGCAATCATGGCTAACATTGCAAAAAGGTTAAAATGGAGTATAAGAATATCCTTTGATGTAGTGGTTATGTTGCACAAGAAGTAGCCACATTGCATTTTCAAAATTTTGAAGCAAGACAACAATGATTGTCGACATGCTAAATATGAAATATGCGA
>JXCR01084546.1:229826-239979 GCA_002079205.1 Phalaenopsis hybrid cultivar | reverse complement strand
GTAGCGGCCCTTGCACACTTTTCACTGTATTCAGGCTATACAACGCGTCGCTTCCAGGGGACGCCCTAACACTTACACAATGATCAAAAGGATTCATGTCATGATTTTTTCGACAAGTTTTACGCTGGCTGTCGACCACCTAACGCAACCCTCCACTTTTCGCATCAGGACTTGGAACCGGCAACGACAGTGTTTTTCTAAGTCATTAAGGTGTTTTTAAGGTGTTTTTTCTCATAACGGCAATGTCATTATTTTATTCGTGATACTTGTCCAAAAATTTCTAAACTGGAATCTAAGTCATTAAGGTGTTTTTCTAGGATATTCTTGTTTGCAAAAAAGGTATCAATGTTTCTCTCATCTTGAATTGATATATGATTTTTACTAATGTCATTAACAATCCCTTTTTTTAGTGACTCGTCAATACCTAAATTCTCACAAGATTCTAATGAGTTGTTACTATGTCACATCATAAGTTTAGATCATGTTCCAGCTCTGCCTTCAGTGTTTCAACCTAAACCACCTATCACAAATGTTTACTCAAGAAAACCTCGTCCCCTGAATCCTAGTCTGACATTGATATCATCTTCCCAAGTGGATCTTCCAATGACCTTGATTTACCTATTGCTCTTCAAAGAGGTAAACATCAATGTGCTTATCACATTTCCTCTTGTGTTAACTATAATCAATTATCTTCTACTTCTTACTCGTTTGTTACTTATCTTGTTGAGGTTCCACGATATGTTCAACAAGCCCTATCCCATTCTAGATGGCAGACATTGATGCTTGATGAGATGAGTGTCTTTGCTAAAAATAGAACTTGGGAACTAGTTGAACTACTTTTTGTCAAGAAGATTGTTGGTTGTAAGCGAGTTTTTACAGTTAAGTTTTATTTTGATGCATCTATAGCTTGTCTCAAAGCTCGATTAGTTGTTAAGGGATATGCTCAAACTTATGAGATCGACTTTTGGGGCACATTCTCTCTGGTAGCTAAATTAACACTCATTCACCTACGTTTGTCTTTGGCTATTATAAATACTTGGCACCAACACTAGCTCGGTGTGAAGAATGCTTTTTTGCATAGTGAACTTTTAAAAGAGGTATACAGGGAGCAATCTCCTTGCTTTGTTGCTCAGGGGAGTCTAGAAAATTATATCATCTTCGGAAGTTTTCATATGGATTGAAAAGTATATCATCTTCAAAAGTTCCTATATGGTTTAGGAGTATGGAAATCCTTGACAATGGTTTGGAAATTTTAGACAAGTAGTAGAGGGCTTGGCATGCAGAAAAATCTAAGAGATTATAATGTACTCTATCAACAATCTCTTTAGAACAAATACTATATTACCTCAAGAGATCTCCCGTACAAAGTAGTTAATATCAAGATCATGGTCATAAAAATATTAAATGTTTTTCCAATGCAGATTGAGTAAGTTCCGAGATTGATCAAATCCTTTCTTGGATATTGCATTTTTATTGGTGGTAATTTGGTCTCATGGAAGTGTAAGAAACAAAATGTCATGAACCAGTGTTGAATATGAGTATCGAGCAACTCTTGACCAAAATTAATTTTAAGATGGCAGTTCAAACAAAGTTGTGGTGTGAACTAAGCTACAATTCATGTTACCTCAAACCCTATCTTTCATGAACAAACTAAACACATTGAGATATATTATCATTTTGTTCACGAAAAGATTCAACATAATCTAATTTCTGCAGCTTATGTGAAGACTAAGGAAAAACTAGGTGATAACTTCATAAAAGCCCTTAATGGAGCTAGGGGATCACTTATATTTCTAACAAGTCATGCATGATAATTATTTATGCTCTAACATGAGGGGAAATGCTATGGAAAGTAATAAATCTAAACCATGTATATTAGGAAACTTGAAATTATGAAACTTGATATTAGGAAACCTATTTAGAGGAGATCTAATTAGAGGAACTTTTCTATATTAGAGTTATTCCTAATATAGAGAGTTGGGACTGTGCACTTTTTCAATTGGGAATAAAGGAATATAAAAAAAGGGAGGGGGTGGGGGAGCTTTCCCGTCACAACATATTCACCTTGTCCAAGAAATAAAAACACTGTTGTTGTTCATGGTTATATTAGCACAATGGCCAATGTTGGTCACATTAAATTGAGGCTGACCTTATAATTAAAAGGTGTACTAGATGCTCCTAAATTATCCATTCTTTTGTCAATTCATAAACTAACCAATGATACAAACTGTAATATCTTATTTTATCCATCTTATTGTGTACTTCAAGATAAGGTTTATGGGAAAAGGATTAGACTTGCTAAGAAAAATGGTGGCCTCTATTATCTTGATATATCAACCACATACTCACCTACAATCAAGCATGTCATTTCAGTGTCTTGCTATTTTATTTCAAATAAAGATGTCATTTTACATCAACGCCTTCATTTTAGTCATCTTCAATTACCATTTCAAAGATAATGTTCCGCTCTTTATTTAAATAAGTTAATGTTGAGAATTTCAGTGTGAAGTATGTTAATTTGCGAAACATAAAAGTTTTCATATTCAATTAGCAACAATAGAAGTTCCTTTTCTTTTTATTTGATTCACAATGATATATATCCCTCTAGAATTCCTAATGTTACAAGAGCTAGGTTGTTTATTTCTTTCATTGAAGATTGCACTTGTCTCATGAATTTTCCTCCTTAAACGTAAGTCTAATGTAATGACTATCGTTCCAAACTTCATTGCCATGATACATAATCAACAAAGTGAAAAGGATTTGGTATGATAATGCTAAAGGTTATTTTAATCAATTTATTTCATCATATTTTTTACAAGGAATAGTTCACGAGTCATCCTGCATAAATATCTTTAGTAGAATGGGATTGCCGAGAAAAAAATGGTCACTTGCCACAACCTGTGCTTTACTCTTCCAAAATAGGGTTAAAAAAGAAGACAGAGGGAAGCTTTCCTCACTACAACCCACATTATAAATCGATTTTCCTTCAAAATATTAAGAAATCAAACCCCTATGCAACTCATCTCTAAATTTTATCTTTACATTCAAACGACAAATGATCTTACTCCTGGAGTCTTTGATTGTCCTACTTTTGTTCATGTGTCTAAACATAACAAAGATAAATAGATCTAAGAGCAATCAAGTGTGTGTTTGTCGAGTATTCTCCAACACAAAAAGGCTGTAAGTGTATGTGCACCTACACTACAATTTCTCTATAAATGAGAAAGATCAATCAACCTTATATGCAGAGGGAGTCTAGTTTTACTGAGGAAGATAAGGTAAAGATTAACTCTTTCTTGACCTACCCACATCATAATCTTTACTCTTCAAAGGAGTCCAAATCACTTTCACAATAGCCATCCTATAGTCCGAATTATTCACACAAGAATCAAACGCTGACACTAGGAGGCATGCACAAGTGTATTTGAGAAAGAGAAATCTGGAACTTGATCTTATGCAAGTCCAAAACTCAAGTTCTAATCGTGAAAGTGAGGTATGAATAAATCCAATTTACTCTCCTACTCCATTTGATTATGTTTTACCTTGCCTTAGGAAAAGGGACAAGAGAATCCACTGAACATCCAAGATATCCATCCATTGGCCAAATCAATGTTTTCTCACAGATATTCTCTTTATCACAAAAATTTCTTAGCCAATTTAAACTCCCATCGCAACTCCAAACACCTTGTATGAAACATTATCCAATGAAGTGTGGAGAGAAACTATGAAAATAGAAATGAAGTTGAGAAGAATAAAATATGGAAAATAGTTGAGCTACCAAAAAATAAAAAAGCAAATGGATATTTGCCTTAAAACTCAAATCAGATGAGTCTCTATAGTGATATGAGGAATGTTTGGTTGTTAAAAGCTACACACAAACATATGGAAAAAGTTATCAAGAGACATTTGCATCAGTGGCTAAAATGAATACAGTAAAGGTTATTTTATCCTTAGCTACAAATTTCAATTGAGATTTACATTGATTTGATGTGAAAAATGTCTTCCTTCATGGTGATTTAGACGAAGAGACATATATTGGAAATTCATCCATGCTTTTGGAGAAAAGATAAAAGGGAACAAGGCTTGCAAGCTTAAAAAAACATATGGACTCAATAGTCTCCAAGAGCTTAGTTCGACAAGTGTACAAAGGTGATTCTTAATACCGGATATAGGCAAAGTCAAGGTGATCATACGCCATTCATCAACACATGAGTTTAGGGGGAGTTAGTGCTCTTCTGGTGATGTTGATGAATAAATATTACTAAGAACGATGACAAAGAAAATGAAATCATAAAAAACTGCTTGGGAAAAGAGTTTGAAATCAACTACTTGGGAAGCTCGAAATACTTTCACGAGATAGTAGCAACTCGATCTCGACTAGACATCTTTATTTCCCAATAAAAGTATGTGGTTGACCTCTTGAAGGGAACTACTAAATTAGCATGAAAGCCCACTTCAATTCTGATTGATCCCAATTACAAACTTGGACAAAGGAATAATCATAAGGCAGTTGATAAAAAAGGGTTTCTATTCCAGAAATTGGTTGGGAAGTTAAAATATTTGGCATACGCTCAACTCCACATTGCCTATGTTGTAAATGTAGTAGGTTACTTCATGCACAATTCTACATAAAGTCAAAAATTTTATTCAAGAGAAGTGAGAGGTTGATTTTTGAAGCATTCATTGATGCATACTATGCGGAATCTCTGGTTGGTAGACGTTACACAACAGGTTATTGCACGTTTTTAGGTGGTAATCTAACCACGTAAAGTAAGAAATAAAATATGATAGCTCAATCAAGCGAAAAGCAGAGTTCAAGGCTATGGCTTAGGATGTATGTTATCAAAGTTAACTCAAACCGCAAATAACTGAAAGCAAATAGTCCATTAGAAGCAAACACAATTGAAAGGAAAATTACAAGAAACATGACACAAACTCGCACTAGGGCTCGAAACATGAGTGGTGGAGGTCAGCTACGTGGTTGGTGAGTAGAAATAGATAGCTGAAATGAGTTGTGGATGCTTGAGACAGCGAAAGGAGGGGCTAGAATTTCTTTGGCAGTGAAGCAGAGGGTTGAGACAGTGTAACAGAAGGGTTGTGGAGTAGAGGACAATAAGAGGTGGCTGTCCAGTGAGCAAGAAGGGCTGGAATTGAAAAACTGCAAAGAAAAACAGCAAATGAGAGCTGCTCGGGGCGGCTGCAGCGGTTGAGGGCGGTCAAGAGTATTGTGGTAAGATGGTGAAACAGACCAGGAAGATATTCAACACCTCGAGAGAGAGGTACGGCCAAAACACCACTTAATCCTTGGATACAACCTTTGAAGGGAGAAAAACAGACGTCAATGGTTGTCCTAAACAAAACACATGAAAAACTAACCGAAGACTAATACATAAATAAATGTATAATAAAATTATAATTAAAAGTGGCCCACGAAAACTGGTCAACTCCTCAGAAGGAAAAAAAACCTTGAGAGGTTCAATCCAATCAAAGCAGTCAGTCGCTGCTTGCACGGGACTTCTCGCATTCGAGATGCGATGTCGTTCACGCCCACGACAGTGCGCGAGGCGCTCCCACAACAGTGTGCGTGAGCTACTATGGTTGAAGATAATCCTTGAAGAACTCAATATAAAATGAGAGAAACCAATGAGACTATAATGTGACAAGTTTGCATCAGTATTGTTAATAATCTAATGCAACGCGATAGGAAAAAGCATATCAAGATTGATAAACACTTTATAAAGGAGAAGTTGGACAATAAATTGATTTGTACTCCCTACGTGTCTACAAATGAACAACTTGGACGTGTTACAAAGGGACATAATGTTTACGACTTCTCAACATTTTTCTCCAAGCTAGAAAAGGATAAAATATCTATTCAACAACTTAAGGGGGAGTGTTGAAATACAGACACTTAATTACAAAAAAATAGGAATATAATAAATCCCTTGATAAAGGAATCAAATTTAGGAATATAATATTTAAGTTTATTATTTCCTTTTTCCAGATTTCTGTATATATTGATTCTACAATGCATATATGATATCAGAGCTAACTTTGACATGTCTCACCTTGGAATCATGGTTATGGTTTGGATTGGTGGGAGTGGAAGAGGGTATTGAAATGGGAAACAAAAAGAACTTGTGTGCGTGTTGGGGGCGTAAAAAAACCAGGCTATCGTTGATACCAAATGATATATGAGTTAACCCAAACCACAATAGTGAAAACACATTTTATTACTCAAAAGCAAATAGGGGTTACCATGAAAGACACTTTGAACTAGGAAATAACAAGACACAACACACTCGAATTAGGGCTTAAGTCGAGGGTGGTATTGCTATGGTTTGAAGGGAAGTAGAGGGTAGTGATGGATAGAGAAGGGCAAGACAACAGGCAGGGGATTGGATAATGGATTGAGGCTGGAGGATGGTCGCCAGTTAGATAGTAGCAGGGAAGGGATGAAGGCTGGAGGATGGTTGGTGATGACGACAACTACCACAAGACATTCTATAGGTAGTAGGTTAGGATGAAGGCATGAACAACACAACAGTGGGTGACAGATGGGAGAATTGCAGCTGAAGGGACCACCCAGCGGGTTACCAGACAGCTATGGGTAGGAGGGCTGAGGGTGGTAGCAAGGAGGTTGTGGGAGAAGAAAGTAGAGGAAAATCACCACTTCAGAGTAAGATAGAGTCGGAGCACCACTCAACCTCGGATACAGTCCTAAGATGGAAAACAGGTGACATCGACTGTTGTCCTGGCAAAAACACTATAAAAACTGATCTAAAACATGAAACAACACATAAATAATACTAGGTAATTAAGAGGGGGCAACCCCACTCCTAAAGGGCGGTAAGCCTAGTTCAATAGGGCCGATTGGGACCCTTTCTTCCAAGCTAAGCNAGTGTGTTCAATGAAAGAGAAGCCTGAATTTCATTCCACATTTTTCTTCAGGTTGCGATGACAACCATTTTTTAGTAGGCAAACCATGGTCCAAGATAGGCTCAGAATAAAATTATTGGAACCTTAAATGGGCTCGTCATAATTACCTCCACCATTTCTATCCCAAAACAAAATTATTGCTAATGTACGCTAAGCACTCCGCATCTACCAACTAATTTTAATTTCAAGTTTTTTCTTATTATTAAAAAGATAATTAATCAAAGGGTCATATGAAAATAAAAGCCTAAAATTAGATCATATAGTCTTAAAAAAATGAAGTAGAAATCTTAGATATATTTTTTCTAAAATATTTAATTTCTTTTCTACAATTGACTTGAAGCCACACAAAACTCTCTTAAGAGAGTGGAAGGAAAATTTTCAGAGCAGGTCAATACGTAAAACTCAGATCAAACTTCTATAAAACTTTATTTCTTATATGTTTCAAGCATAAAAAATTGATATATATGACCGGAAATTAGGGACAAAAAATGCAAAAAGTTTGCAGCTCTAAGCATCACCTGGACAATACTATTAATTGCTTCGTAAGCAGCATGTACAGGGCCAGTTCCAACTGAGCAAGCAATCCTCTCTACCCCTTCCGAATCAATAAGCTTAACAGTTGCGGTAGAAAGGCCTAGTGTTCCAGATGTAACCTGTTTGCAGAAAGGGGGATTGTACATGAAAAAAGAATGAACAGATATATTAGCTCATTTAGAGGCTACCTGAAGATCACTAAGCGACCAAATGACTTTAGGTTGGAAGATTTCATTTGAAATCAGCGCTTCGATATCATCATCAGATACACGCTGAAAAAAAAAAGCACTGCTTATTAACAATATAATAATGAATTTCATGTTCACAAAATTATTCTTCAATCAAATAGTTTATTGAACGAGAAGAAATTAATTGGACTTTAATTTGTTACGTTTTGGAAATCTACAATAACGAAAAGCTAAAGGAATTAAATAAAAGAAAAAACTCAGAACTAGTGGATTCCTTTGAAGACGCAAGGTAAGTTAAAATAAAATAAAATAAACAAAAGGCATTCAATCAATTGATCAGTACAAAACTTTTAAACCATTAATCCAAGATTTAACATCAAGAACAGATTACCATCAGTAACAAAATAGAAAAATAGATTTTGGTATGAAAAAATCAAATGTTGGAAAAGCAATTCGCACATGTATCTTTTACTTGAAACGTTAAGAAAAGAAGTCATCATTGAAGTGTCTATATTACATATTGTAATATCTCCCAAGCTAATGACAATTGATAATTGCTGCTGGACCTTCTTAGTAATAAGTATTAGAATCTTCTCTCTTTTTCTTGGATTAATTGTTCTTCATTTACAAGATTTATTAATCTAGAACTTAATTGTTGCCCGTACATTTAAGAAACTTCTTTCCAACAGAGATTAATAATCGATGCTCTTTTCAAATTGCATTTCCTTAAAAAATAATGAGCGTCAACATTTTAAGTATTAAAACACCTCAATCAAAATGGGGTCTGTTTGACACCACAGAGCAAGTACTCACTTAGACATGCCTGGTAATCTCATGTCTATTGAACAACAAGGAGATGAAGGGGAGAAGATGAGACAGGAGATAAAGCGAGGAAGAGATGGATCAACTCGGTTCCTCGTTATTAAGAGGAGAGGGCTATGAAGCCTGTGGCGCTTTGAACCACGGAAGAGAAAGGCACCACGAGCAGAAGAGGAAGGTGAGATCAAGCAAGAGGCGATGAGCTACAAGCATTGTATGAAACTAAAAGCCGCAAATGCACATTGCAAGCAGAAAAGTATTTCAGCGAGGCAATGGCAAAAATTGAACCACAACCTGGGTGGTTAATGATGAATTGAGTGCATGTGAAGTTGGCTGATAGCACCAGAAGCGACGTCTGCAATCTTGCGTGTTCGGAAATCAGCATGTGGGATCAAGCAGACAAGAGCACAGGCTAAGGTGAAGTGCCAAAGCATGCGTGTAGAACAAGAAGGACCATCCTAGTGTTGTATCATGCCTGATTGGTATGGTGAGAAAAAGCAAAAATGGGAGAAAAGATTAAGCACGGTGGCAATTTTGAAGAATTATTTAAAGAGATTTTTGTCAGAAGAAGCTCTAGATCATAATTGTCATAGAAATTATTTAACTATACATGAAAATATGTATTTCACCTTTTTAAAGTTAAAGTAGTATTTTTATGTAAAATAGATATTTGAGTTGTATAAATGTAAAAATTGAGTTTATAAGATATATATGTAAATACATAGGAATTGGGTGGTTTGTACATAAATGCCCCTGAAAATATTAAAAAATTATGAATACAAATTTAGTGAGAGATTGCAAAACGTTCCATGAAGAAAAGATCATTGTAAAATTGTCATCAATCAAATTAATAGAGCTGATTTATAATTTTAATTCCTCATAAGTAATAAGAATAAAAATAGTAGAGAAAAAATGAAGAATTAAAGCAAGTTTTTTTTAAGGTTTGAAAGAACAATAACTAGCAAAGTTAAATAAATAGAAAGATAAAATAATTATATTTCATAAGTGTTTCATTCTTCAATTACTGACGAATAGGAATAACTAGTATATAGGATCAAGAACGAAGTTGGGATCAATAAATAGTATTTTCATATTAAAAGATTGAGGTGAGAAATTTTCTAAACTATAGTAGCATTTTTTACTCTTCTAAACCAACAAGATGGATAGTAATTTATATTTGTTTAAATAGCACAAATTTATTTTGATTCATCTGTTATTTTATAATGTCCAATCAATATGAATGTTACAAGTTTTACATCATGATTAATTTTTATGCATTATTTATGAGAGATGTATATTATCCACTGAATAAATGAAAATGTGAATGATACACATGAAATTTATCCTTGCACGTGTATGTTAATTGATATAGGTCACCTTTTTAAAAAATTAATTGGCGAAGCTAAGGTACCTGTGCATGTAAATTGAAAAATTAATTAATATTGATGTACTTTAATTAGCACAATTTAGATGGTGCTCGTGTAATTGATGTACTATAAAAAAATGATATAAAACAACAACAACAACAATAACAAAGCCTTAATCCCACTACGTGGGTCGGCTACATGAATCCTTTTTCTCCATTGCGTTCTATTTAGTGTCATATTTTCATTTAGTTCTAATAAATTAAGATCATTTTTAATCAACAAGTCCAAGTCTTCCTAGGTCTACCT
>JXCR01084546.1:218397-228659 GCA_002079205.1 Phalaenopsis hybrid cultivar | reverse complement strand
ACATCAACTTAATTCCTCTATAATTTGCACACTCTTGTGCATCCCCTTTATTCTTAAAAATGGGGACCAAAATACTCTTCCTCCACTCCTCAGGCATCTTTTTAGTTTTTAAAATAATATTAAAGAGTTTAGTAAGCCAAGAAACTCCCAAATCACCCAAATATTTCCACACTTCAATTGGGATATCATCAGGTCCTACAGACTTCCCACCCTTGGTTTTCTTTAAAGCCTCCTCAACTTCTTTTTTGCTAATGCGACGGTAAAAATGAAACGTTTTATTATTATTCACGATATTAAAATCACTAAGGTCGATCGTATTTTCAGAAACTTCATTAAAAAGTTTATCAAAGTAACTCACCCACCTATGTTGAATATCTTTTTCTAAGAAAAGTACTTTTTGATTTTCATCTTTAATACACTTTACTTGAGTTAAATCTTTACTTTTCTTTTCTCTTTATTTGACTAGTTTATACATATATTTTTCACCCTCCTTAGTATCTAATATATTATAAAGATCATTAAAAGCAGTATTTTTAGCGTCACCGATTGTTCTTTTAGACTCCCTACGAGCCGTTTGATATTTTTTTTCAGTTATTTAAGTTTTTACATTTTAACCAATTTTTATAACATAACTTCTTATATTTTATCTTCTATTGCACATTATTATTCCACCACCATTTTTATTTGTAAATATTTTTTCTTTTGATTTTCCAAGAACATCTTTTGCTCCTTGTTTAATAGTGTTTGTTACTTTATCCCACATCACATTTGTTTTTTCATGAATATCCCAAATTTCAAAATCTTGAATTTTACTCATAAAAATAATTTTATTTGGGTCTTTTAAGTTTCTCCATATAATTCTGCAATGATGAGTCTTAGTATTTTTATTTTACAACTCTTAATTTTGAAATCTAAAACTAATAAACGATGTTGGGTATTTAAATTATCACTTGGAATGATCTTACAATCTTTACAATCACGACGATCTCTTCTTCTCATAAGAAAATAATCAATGTGTTTTATTAGATCCACTCTTATAAGTAATAAAATGTTCATCTCTTTTCTTGAATAAAGTATTAGTAATAACAAAATCATACGCTAAAGCAAAATCTAAAATAGCTCTACCTTCTTCATTAGTTACTCCAAAACCGTAGCCACCATGAATATTTCTGAAATCTTCTACCACTCTACCGACATGTCCATTTAAATCTCCTCCAATAAAAATTCTTTCTTCAAGAGGTATCATTTGTATTAAGTTTTCTAAGTCATTCCAAAATTTATCTTTAGATTAAATCTCCTCCAATAAAAATTCTTTCTTCAAGAGGTATCATTTGCATTAAGTCTTCTAAGTCATTCCAAAATTTATCTTTAGACCCCCTGTATTCAAACTTTCTTGAGGATAAACACTTATAATATTAAAAATCTTAGTATCAATGATAATCTTAAGGGTTATAATTCTATCGCCATCTCTATTAATTTTTACAAGATTAACTTTCAAACTCTTATCTATAATTACACCTACACCATTTCTAGTGCGACTCTTACCCGAATACCAAACTTTAAAACCTAAATTATCAATCTCCTTAGCCTTTCTCCAACCCACTTAGTTTCTTGAATACATAAGATAATAATTTTTCTATGAATCATAATATCAACTAATTCCATTAATTTACCATTGAGAGTGCATATATTCCAAGATCCTATCCTAATATTAGTTTTATTAGTTTCATGGACTAACTTCTTTACCTGCATTTGTCCGTAATGTGGGAACCCTTGTTTATTTAACACTACACCCGGGCGCCGGTGTAGCAGCCCTTACACACTTTTCACTGTTTTCAGGCTATACAACGCATCGCTTTCAGGGGACGCCCTAGCACTTACACAATGATCAAAATGATTCATGTCATGATTTTTCTTTTTTCAACAAGTTTTATGCTGGCAGTCGACTACCTAACGCAACCCTCCACTTTTTGCATCCGGGCTTGGGACCGATAACGACAGTGTTTAAAAAAATGATATAAAATTGAAAAAAAAATATAATGCCGTATAATTGAATGTTACAAACTTTTTTTGAATGATCGTATTTGAATAATAAATTGCATGAGTCTTTCCTGAGCCGTTAAAAACTCAAAAAAATTAAACTAACACTTTTAGATCCAAACCTTGAGCTATAAAAGGAGTGATAGAAGAGGAAATACTTAAAAAAAAACAACTAAATGAGCAAAAGATAATTAAACATTCATGTATGTTTTATCGATAAAATGATTTAATTATTAATTGTGAAAGGATCTTTCCATAATTTGGAACATTAATTGACAGCAATAAAAATTTCAATTAATTTGATTTCACCATCTGACCGTTTTTTCTCGGTTTTGAAAATTCTAAGCCAATGGACAAGCAGTGATAGCACATCTAAGACATGTCAAAATTTAACATATCAAATGTTGTTCCAAAGACGTAAGTGTGACAAGTCTTTGCTTACTTCTGCAGGTCATAATTCAGCATATCAAATGCTGTTCCAAAGGCCTAGTGTGACAAGATTGTTCAACTGCTTTCTTTCCCAACAGAGTTTACTTAAAACTCCAAGAACAAACACTAGAGTCCCTTCAAAATTCTTCCAAGCATCTTTTAAAAAAAAAAAGAAACATGATGGCAAATAACATGAGTAACACAGCTACTTCATTATCAATAACATTACAGACCTAAACATATTATAGCACAAAAAAAAAGAGGACTACTACAGATTAAATAATAGAGTGACGAGAAAAAAAAAACAACGCAATGCTTCTGCATTAATAAAGAGTTAAATATAAGTTCAAACTGAACCTGGAGTAATGGTACCATAAAACATTGGCATTTCTCAAGGCACATGTCCTATCAATAATTCTACCTCCAGTTTATATCCAACCATCATATGTACCACTTTAACATCACAACGAAGAAAAAGGAAAATCCTACAAACGTCTACCGAAATGGACAACAAAAAGTAAGCCATCCAAAGACCTTCCTTACATTAGTTTGATGTAGTTTTCAATCAAGGGATGGAGGTTTTTTCCATTTATTTGTTAAGCAAAGATTCTCCTCGGCAATTAGTTTGTATGTTATTACCTTCAACAATAATATCAAAATTATTGATGTCAATCTAAAAGCTAAGAGCTAATTCAACGCAATGTGGTCACAACATTTCTAGTCATTAAAGAAATTTAGACGTGTATTAATTTTAAACAAAAGCCATTGAGATTGTTCGCGATGCCACATTATAAATGTTCAGAAAATTGCACTTGATTTGAGTACTCCTACACAACAAAATTAATAAATAATGCATCTCACTGACAAGTTTATCCAATTGAGTTTATAGGCTCTCGTGAATGCTACATGGAAAAATCAGTTTGCAAAATATGAAAGTTGAATCCTAACTTCTAATGATGACGATTATGATGAACAATCATGAAACAAACCCAAATAAAAGTACACGGAAATGTTTCTCCGTACAGCTTATTTTCCTACATTCATGAACCTTCTTAATTTCATAATGCATTTTTTATAATTATTTTTGCTTTCAAATACTCAAGAATGACCTTACCAAGAATTAAATGTTCTTTAAGCATTATAATGCTGATATTCAATTTCTCCTCACCTTTTTTTTCTCAGCAATCTCTTTAAAGCGCTTGAAGACATCATCAAGTTCCTTTCCCGATACATCATAGCCCAACTGAGAACATTGGAAAAGAACACACATGTCGTATTACGAAAATCTAAGCATAAGAATCTATAACTGAAGAGTCAAATCCAAACAAACAAATATAAGCCAACCTCTGTGAGTTTTGATTTCAAAGCATGACGTCCACTGAAATATTTAGAAATTTTGTTAAAAATAGGTCAGTACATAGAAAATCGGCTAAAAAGATCATTTTATTAAGCATAATGCAAGAATTTTTTTTAAAAAAAGAAAGTATTTATTCATATTCCCCAACAGAAAAAAAGGGACAAAAGCTTTGTTGACTGCATACCGTCAAGAATCACAAAACAAGCGAGAACAGTTCTCCAATGAAAGAATGTACAGCATATTAAAAAACATTAAAGTACAAGAGAATGGCTTCAGCATGCTTACTCAAGAACTCCACTAACAGAATCCATGGAACGTGGATTAGATCAAATATTCACATATTGATTTAGATTTGTATCACCTAGAGTATTTGAGGTTTCTTCTATTCTTCATCAAGGTTAAAAATAAATTGATAATTCCATATTTAAAGCTGTGGGGTTTAGGAGGAACTTTCTTAGAGGAAAAAACTCTAATTTTCTTCATTCATCTAATGCAATAAAATAACAAGTTTATATACAACTCTGACTAAACCTAATACAATTAGAGGTAAATCAACCATCATGATAAGAAGGAAAAAAATAAAACACATTAATGAATAATTAAGGGAAAATAATTTCTCCCCCTCAAATGTCGCAGCTGACCACAATTTCCTAAATCGTGAGTGGGCCCTATGATACACAATGCATGCATATCAGCACTCCCCCTCAAGTTGGGTTGTATATGTCATACATCTCAAATTTGCTGTTGAGATCACAAAAGTGATGCCAAGAAAGATCTTTATTAAGAATGTCAGCAATATGATACTGAGTTGGGATATAACTTAGTAGAACAATCCCTCCATTGACTTTCTCAAAGATGAAGTGACTGTCAATCTCTATATGTTTGGTTCGATCATGGTGTACCGAATTCTTTGACATATAGGTGGTTGATTGACTTATCATTGAACATCTTAATAGTATTTTTGTTCTCTATGTGTAATTCCACTAGTAATTTCTTTAGCCACATCCCTTCATAAATTCCTAGAATCAAGGCACAATACTCATATTTTGCACTACTTTTTTGTCACAGCTTGCTTTTAACTTCTCCAAGTAACCAAGTTACCCCATACAAATAAACAGTAACTCGTGGTAGATTTTCTCTTAGTCAATTCTCTTGTCTAGACAGTATCAGTCAAGATCTCAATGTTATGATTCTCAGTCTTCATGAATATCAATCCACATCCTAGAATCATCTTTAAGTACCTCAAAATTCGAAAGACCAATTCTAGATGTTCTTCATTTGGATCGTTCATATGTTGGCTCAATACACCCACAAAAAAAAACAATGTCATGTCTGATATGTGACAAACAAATAAATTTCCTTATAAGTCCTTGATGCCTATCTTTTTTAATCGGCGTGTTATCCTCTCCTTTTGATGCTCTTCGATCGGGATCCATATAAGTTTATGTTGTTTTACACCCAACATTCCTATCTCCTTCAATAAAAAGAGTATATTTTTTCTGGGATATAACAATGCTTTCTTTGGATCTAATAGCTTTTATTCCAAAGAAGTATATTAAAGTTCTCAGATCATTGATCTCAAACTTAGCCGCCCTTATTTTTTTTAATTGTTTCAATTTCTTTTGTCATTGACTGTAAGAATAATATCGTCTGCATATACAATAAGGAAGGCTATTAAACATTTTTGATTTAATTTCATAACTAATGTGTGATCAACTTGACACTGATAGTATCCATTGGCAAGAATAGTCTTGGTGAACCTTTCAAACCATATTCTGAAAATTATTTCAACCCATACAATAATTTCTTTTATTTGCACAATAGCTAACTATTTGTGTTGTTCCTTAATCCTGGAGTTATCTCCATTTATACTTTTTCCTCTAAATCTTCATTAAGAAAAGTAGTTTTAATATCTTGTTGATGTAAGAGTCGGTCCTAGTTGACAACCAATCGTAGCAATACTCTTGTTGTGTTGTATTTAGTCACTGGCGTAAATGTCTCCGGATAGTCGATCTCATGGGACTAAGTGAACTATTCTACAAATCTAGTCATGAACCATTTTATAACCTCGTATGTTTTATATTTAACACTGAATACCCATTTGCATCCTATAGTTCTTTTTTCAGGTAGCGGAGTAGTTGTGATCCAGGCACTATTCTTTTCAAGAACAAGAATCTCCTATTCTACAACCTTCTTTTAAGAAAGAATATATAAGGCATCTTGGATTTAATTTGGGACATGCAGATTATCCAAATTTGGAATAAAAGAACTGTGAGAGGATGATAATTTTGCATAGGTCACAACTTTTTCTATTGGGTATTTAGTGCATTCTTATGCTCCATCTTCCTCTTGGTTCTCATGATGTGTTAACTCAGCCTCTGTGTGAATATCTGAGGTGTGCAGAGTTGGTTCTGGTGATTTGCATTCCTTATTTTGCATAATGCCCCTTACAGGTTCACTAAGCTTTTACTTTTTAGTGTACACACAGATTTTTTGATTTACAGTTGGAGCTGTGGGAGGATTTACTAGGGAAGTAGATTCATTTTCAGGTTGATTAGTGATAGTGATAACGAGAGTCGGTTCAACATGGACATAAGGGATGGGAGGTTGAGGTTCTTGAATGATACCCTGAATTAGATATTCTTTTCCAACGCTCCCCCTGAATTTTAGATTTAAGGCAATATGATTTGTTTCCAAAAAATGTGACATTCATAGATTTGTTGAATTTTTGTGTTTCTGGAAGGTAGCATTTATATGTTTTTTTTTTGCCTGAAGAGTAACCAATAAAGATACATTTGATTGAGATGGGATCAAGTTTAGTCTAATGTGATTAATGTAGATAAACAAGAGCGACACAATAAAAAGATTTAGTGGATTAAAGGTAAAAGACTAAATGTGAGGGTAGGAATTTATGAGGGTATTGAGAAGTTCGTTAAAATTTAGCACTTTACTGGCCATCCAAATTATGAGATAAGTGGATGTGACAAATGCATCCCCCAGAAGTGTTTAGTTACATTATTAGTTAATAGAATTGAATGGACCTCGAAAAGATGCTTATTATTTCGCTCAATCACACAATTTTGTTGGGTTGTGTCAACACAAAAACTTATATGAATGGTGTCACTTTTGGATAGATAAGAGCTGAAAGTGGAGTTGTAATAGTCTTTTGCATTATCAGTTTTGAAAATTTAATTTTTCCTACGAAATTGAGTAAGAATTATATTGCAGAGAGTTCTAAATATGCTAGTAGTTTCAAAATTTTTCTACATGAGAAATGTTCAGGTAGTTCTAGTATGATTATCAATGAAGATGACAAACCACCTAGCCCAATTTGTATTTTTTTTATTTTTGAGAGCCCCCATATATCATTATGAACCATGGAGAAGGGATGTGTTGATTGGTATTTTAAGCTTGGATATACTTGTTGAGTATGTTTAGCAAGTTAGCAAATTACACACTGATAAGAACTAGGCTTTTTTGTTGACAGACAAATGGGGATTCAATTTTTCAAAATACTAGAAATTAGAATGCCCAAGGTGAAACATACTCAGATACAAGACTTGACTCTACTCAAAGGATTATGAATGATAAGACGACCCTCATAACTGTAAGTCCGAGTGAGCAGATAAAGTCTATGATATATATCAGTATTGCCAATTAACTTCCCCCAGTCCATTACCTAAAATTCACACAAATTATAGAAAAATTTAATAACAATTCATTTCATGAGTGAGTTCACTAATAAACAGTAAATTACAGTTAAGTTTAGAAACATAAATCACAAATTAAAGAATAAGATCATTAATGAGTTTCACACTTCCTCTTCCTTCCACAGATGAGAGGGAGTCATCTACGATTCTAAATGCAGCATGGTGTTCATAAGTTAGAATTGAAAAAACAGTGACATCACATGTCATGTAGTCAGATGCTCCAAAGTCCATTATCGAATGTTGATTCTTCCTACTGAGATAAATGAGAGCATATGAAAGAATATCTTGATGTGCAAGAAGGCCAATAGAAAACTAGGAATATTATCCTAGAAGCCTTTAGAGAGCTTCTAGTTGTTCCCTGTTGAATGAACGTGCCAATAAGAGGCTTAGGATGTTTTTGAATGCAAAATAAAAAGGTGATAGCCTATACACCCAGACAATCCAAACTACATAAGAGAAATTATCCGACATATAATCTGAAATTAGTTGTTGTAGTATTTGCTCTCAAGATCTAGTGACATTACTTATATGGTGTGATGTGTGAAGTCTTCATAGATCATCAAATTTTGAAGTAAATTTTCACACAAAAATAGATGAATCTGAGGCAAAGGAAATGGCTAAAGTTAATTAAAGACTATGATTTGGATATGCAATATTGTCCTTGACGAGCAAATGTAGTTGTCGATATTTATGTTATGCAACAAGGATTGTAATTAAAGGTTAGAAGATCAAGTGATATGGGATATTTACATCAGCTGGTATTGCAACAAATTTTAATAAATTAAATCAAGATAGCCCAGAAAGTTAATAGTAAATATCTAAAACTCCTGAAATAACTTTAATCAGAAAAAAAGTTGGATATCACTGTTGATGAAGATCGTATAATCAGAAATAAGAAAGAGTTATGAGTACTTATTGATTTTAATTTGAAATAGAAAATCAAACATGAAGCTCGTCGTTCAGGTTACACAATTCATCCAGAAAATAATAAAATATACAAGAATTTGAAATTGATATTTTCGTGGCCATATATGAAGAATGCTATTACAAAATATGTATCTAAATGTCAAGTTTATCAAATTGTAAAGGTGCAACATAGATCCAATAGATTGCTACAATCATTGCATGTACCTGAATGGAAATGAGAATAAATTTCTAGAATTTTATTATAGGATTCTCCGACTAGGCATGGTCACGACAGTATTTGAGTCATTATTGATAGACAAATAAAGTCAATTCATTTCTTATGAATAAGATAGACAAATTTAGTCGAAAAATTGGCCAAATTACATGAAAAAAAATTATCAAATTGCACAAAATTCCAAAAGTTATCTTTTGTGACAGAGATGGAAGATTCACATCCAGATCGTAGAAAGGTATTCAACAAGGCTTGGGTACACATTTGCATTTTAACACGACATTTCATCCATAAACCGATAGACAATCAGAAATGATGATTCGGATGTTGGAAGATTTGTTAAGGTGTTGTGTCATTGACTTTAGAGACAATTTGGAAGATCACATCCCGATAATCAAATCCGCATATGATAATAGCTATCAATCTAGTGTCAAAATGACTTTTTTATGAAGTACTATATGACATAAAATACAAAACTCCACTAAGTTAGGTTAAAGTGGATGAAAGTCAAATATTATCAAATTAATCAGAGACAAATTGAAAATCAAGTTAATCAGAGACAGATTGAAATCTATTCAGGATCGACAACAGAAATATTATAACCCAAAATATAAACAATAGAATTTAAAATTGGTGATTTTTTATTTTTAAAAGTCAAACAAATGAAAGGTGAGTCAGATTTGGCCATAGAAACAAGTTGAGTCTTAGATACATCGATCCATTTGAAATTATAGATATAATTGGTCCAGTTGCTTACAGGCTAGACTTACTTGTTGGTATGTCAGATATCTATAATGTGTTTCACATTTCAATACTAAGAAAATGAGTTTCAAATTCAGAGCAAAAAGAATTTACATGATGATATCGAAGTACAAAAAAATCTAAATTATATTGAGGAGCATTAAAACACTTTAGAAATAAATATTAAGAAGTTGAGGAATAAGCAAATTCTTTTTGCTAAGATAAACTGGAAATACAAGCCTGAAAAAGAAGTAACATGGGGAAAAAAAGAAGAGATGCAACATAAATATCCTTCTATATTTAAATAATTCAGAAATTTTAATGATGTAAATTTTATAAGGAGGGGAGATAATACCGGAGTTAACCAAAAACTTGAAAGGACAATAAAATTTTTATTGCTCACAACAACGAGATTACAATCAAAGACTCAAAACACGAAAGAAAATACAACATAATACAAGATCCAACGACGATGAGTTGTGGATAGTAGGGGAGGGATTGGCGGCCAGACTGTTTGGGGCCAACAGTTGGGGGTGGGGGGTGGCTATCTGATGGCCAACCCAGTGGGGATGCAGACCACATGAAAGCTGAACTGCAGGTGGGGAGTAGGTGATGTGGGAGATGAGGCTGGGAAGTGTAGTATGCTTTTGAATGACGGGGGAATACTGGGATAAAATAGTAGGTCAGAGGGTTAGAAGTGGAGTTACGACAATAAGGAAGGGGTATTGTAATTACGGCTAGACGACAGCAATTAAGAAGATGGGGAGTGGGTGAATTAGCAAGCACAAGAAGAAGGGGTGGCAGAAGGGTTATGGCATCAAGATAAGATTGGGCAGTAGTGCGGGGG
>JXCR01084546.1:197631-218344 GCA_002079205.1 Phalaenopsis hybrid cultivar | reverse complement strand
GGGGGGGGGGGGGGGGGGGGGGGGGGGGGGGGGGGGGGGGGGGAAGACATGCGGCTGGAAGTGGAGATTTGGGGTGGCTGACAGTGGAAAATAGGAAAGTGGGGATGTCGAGGAGAGGGTTGAAGATAAGTGCCTCCGCAGGATGGAGTTACAGCCAGAGCATCTCTCAAACCTTTGGAGACGATCACCACCTCTGCTTAAGTTACAGCTGAAGCACATTCTAGCAATCGAATACAACCCTAAGAGAAAAGAGGGGAAGCTGACGGTTGTTCGCACAGAAATCACAAAAAACTAAACCCCAATACCAAAAACACATATTTATAAAAGATATATAGGCAAAAAAATAGAAGAGGAAATCACCCCCACCTAATGAAGAGAGAGGTGGGGGTTGGTTCTACCCCTACACCTTAAAGGTTCCCGTCGAACAGGGTCAAATAAGTTTAGCCCGCTAGCCCCCGTGTCAAGAAAGTTGTAATACCCAGTTTTGAGAATAAGGTAAAATTTTGACACTTCTAAAACGTACTCCAAATTTTGCATCCCCAGAAACTCAATCAAAGTAATTTTATAAAATTCTACACGTCGAATCGATTAATTTGATATATAACACAATGCATGAATTTTAAATGGATGAGAAAACATAAAATGACGAAGTTATAAGTTTAATTAAATTAATTAAACCTTCATTATTCTCCCTAATCTTACATGATTATTATAGCCAGCTGACCTCCCCGCACTTAACCACGCGTGTTACGACTTGATTAGATCCAACAGGTTAGAGTTATTGGGGGGAGTTAAATGTCGCATTTACTTCCTCTCTCTCGATCTCTCCTTATCAAGAGAAGGGTGAGATTTCTCCTCATCAAGAGAGCCTCGCCATGTTCATAGTAACGGGGCACGAACAGAAAAGCGCAAATGACGGTCTAGAAGCCGCAACTCAAGACAAGTTCTGAAGAGCTTTCGGTGAGAAGAAACTTCATTTCCATAATATTCTAGATATTCCTATCCTTAATTTTTAATGTTGAAATATGTCAAAAATTGCTACGCTTTTTCATTTTCGGTAACTGTAGCGGAGACGAAATTTCGTCAGAGAGTACGAATTTGATTTGTGTGGGCATTCGTAAGAGTCATTAACAAAAAATCAACGAAAATAAAGGGAGGATTAAGTTGATATGAGGAAGAAGGAAGAATAAGCAATCTCGAAGAAGTGTTGGATATGTAGGGAAGCCATCTGAGGTAAGAGTTAACAAATAAGTTGTGTTTGGGATTAAATCATGAGATAAGCCAAGATTTCATCGAATTATGAATTTCAGATTGTCTACACTAGGCAGTGAGCTCGAGATAAGCTTGGAAAAACTCATCGTAGAGCTACTCCAACAACTAAGATGAAATAATCCTGTACTAACTTAAGAAAAATAAATTTTCGTAGGTTTCCATGTGATTATATATTTAACACTATTGCACGTTAAATTTCCTGCATATTATGGATGAATATCTACCTAAACTGTATTAATGCATATTTATTGTCACTTACGATACACATGCTATTACTATTTCACCAATCTAATAAACATGCTAATGAAATCATTACTTGCAGATATTTATTTATTATGATTCATGCTCATGCACATGATATATGAAATGTTTGTGATGAATGCTTGTTACAAAAAATTATGATTTATGAAATGTCATAAGGTGATATTATATATAGGTTGTACATGAATACTTGCAAGTATAAATGATAGAAAACCATGAGATTCCCAACTCCTGATATTTAGATGGTAACGAAACTCTAGGCGGAACGTAGAGAACCATTGGTGCCAAGGAAGTTATTGATAATTGTTTTGCTATGGGGGTCCAATCTTTATCAATAGATAATGTGGTGTTTGAGCTGGGTGGACTCAATAACATTGCATAACATGAAAATAATTGAGTCCTATACAATTAGAAGTAACATTCATGTGATTAGATTAATGACTCTTATAAATATGCTTATGATTACACATTAATGGATGAAATGCATATTTTATGTTCCAGTCATGATTACTTGTATTATATGTCTTTCCTTTCATGTTTTATACACTTATAACATGTATCATCGTGTTGTAGACATGTACAAGGATTACATATGAGCATGCATGTCATTTCTTTTTTGTTGATAAAATCTTCTTTTAGTCTTGATTATTCTGTCGAGCTCACTGTTGTTCACTCTACATGTTAACTTACAGGAAAGAGTAAGGAGCAGTGGAACCAGTAGCCAAGCGTGACTAGTACAACTTGCATTTAACTGTTTTGAAAGATTTTACAGACTTTCGGGTATGTATTCCTATTATGTTGGATTTAACAACTCTATCGATATATATGTTTTAATGATATAATTTTCATGCTACCAAGTATATATTTGAATGCGAATGAATTGTGAAATAAAATATATCTAGTACATTTGCGATGATTTTGTTAGACTAGTTAATCACCAATTGGATCCTGATTTTGCAAAGTAAAATAAGTGTTGGGGGGAATTTAGTCCAACTGAATTGTACGCCCCTGCCGAACCTAAGCCGACCTTTAAAGGGGGTTAGTTTAGGTGTGACACATCATCATGTTTTCTACTAGGGAGAAAATGATTGTCATCAGTGCAAGATTTCCACTATAAAAAGAAAATCATTGCTGTCAACACAAAAATTTCACTAGAGAGAAATTGACTTTAGCCTACGCAGAATTATCACCAAAAACTATCTGTCACCGACACAAGAATTTAGCTGCAAAGGAAAAGTTTAAAGTCAGTTGCAATACTCGCTAGTCTTAGATTTCCATTAGAGAGAAAATCCAACATGAGGGAGTGCATGTTTTGCACTAGAGAGAAAGTTCGACTGGGTTAGCTCAGAGAAGTTTGTGGTTGGGAAGCGCAAAGGAAGTCCGTCGTTAGGAAGCACAGGGAAGTCTGTGAGGTACCTAGTAGTTGCAGGGAGGTCCAACAGTCGGAGGGAGTAGGTAGGGCCTGCAGTCTTGCTAGTGGCTACAATATATTAAAATTGAGGGTAAATAAATAACGATGTGGTCGAAGCTCTCATTTTTTATTAATGATATCTTAAACCTTCCTATAATTGTCTTCCCCTCTTTCTAAGTTATAGGTTACCAATTATTTGGCCTCGTTCATTGCATTATAAAAAAAAAATCCCACAAATGGCTTTTTCTCTGCTTCATCCATCCCCAAAACTTATAACCAATAAACTTGTGTTATTATTGCATATGTGACACTCGATCAAAACATTTCATTTCCAATAATATTTTTTAACTTATTTCACATCTTTTTTTTTTTTGACTAAGTACAACCAGATCATTCAACAGCAAAGATTGACTAGCTTCCACCATGATCTGAAGAGTCAGAGATTGTAATAAAGTTTATTATAACACAACATAGGAATTCTTTCTTACAAAACTCTCTTCAAAGATAATATCTAAAAATGAATATAGATGAATTTAATAACATTTTTTTACTTTGTTCAAGAAATTGTATACTAAGGCAAGTCAGCAATATTTTCTAAAATCATGTTTATATAATGCTCAGCACAAAATGTCCAGTGCATTTTTTTTTCCTATCAACTTATTCCTAGCAATAATATATATATTGGCACAATTTGTCATAAATTGAACCATCAAATACTCTTCACTCTCTTTTATCGCTCAATCAAATAGCCCAATAACTCTGCACCATTGGCCCAATCAAATGCTTCCATAGACTTTTTTTTAACAAAAAAAGTTTAATAAATACTGTTTACAAAATGTTGTTTAAAATTTTAGTATTTATGTGAGGTAATCCATCAGACATGATTCACTCCAACATGCTCCAAGGCCCTCAATCTACTCAATATCTTTCTTTATATTACTACTTCAATACCCATATCCTCAAATAATAGATGGACGTGGATTGCATGTCTCACCATAAGTGCTTATGGAATGAAGTATATTAAAGTAATAGGGTGGAAGGTGTCACAATAAATGGAATAGCATTCTCTTTAAGAAAAAAAATCCCCAATATTCATGTAGACATGTTTGAGTGCCTCTCAAGCATGCCATGTAAACAATATCTGATATGTAGTTGCTCCCTCTCGATGACCAACATCATCCTCCCATCTATCATACAGTGATCCATAGGATCTTCTGCACCTATACTAAACATTAGTGGCAAAGATGATGAGCCCCTAACACTGAGTTCACTCTCATAATAAGAACCCACATCAACTCTATGATCAACTTATTGTGGTGGGAGATACTTATACATCAACTTTTTCATATATAATCAGATCTTCTATTTCACTACTTCTAACACTTTGGCTTAGGATACAACATTCTTATGTAAGCAGAGAAATGTTCGCTCATGCTCGTAACGCTTCCTTTAAAACATTGTAATAATTACACTTAAAATAAATGTCTTGTTATATCTTCCAATCTCAACATGCATACAATTTCTTCATATCGCTGCAACCAGCTGTGAATTTTCTACTTGCCTTAACTATTTCTTACAAAATTATGGATTGAAGATTCTGATTCAAAAAAATTTGAAAACATAAAACCATTCATATAAATAAATAAAAATTAGTGTGTAGGGATTATCACTAGGTGGAAAAAAAAATTGATAGAGAAGGTGGTGATCCATGTGGAAAAAAATTCTTGGTAAAGAGGGGGCAGCAATGGCAGAAGCACTAGCAGGGGGCGATAGCGGAAGCAGTAGAAGGTAACAGTGGAGCTAAGTATGGCTGCCGGAAGCAGCAAACCAATAAAAGGCTAGTGCTTGTTTGAGAGGGGAGATTTCAAGTACAACAAGAGGCTACTATGGAAGTAGAAAGTGGCGTCAGTGATGGTGACAAGGATGGTCGGCAGCATCGCCAGCCCAAATCTAGTGATTTCATGTGCAGTAGGGGGTGGCAGCAGAAGAAGCAAGCAGCGGTGATGCTAGGGATGGTTGGTAACGGCAGCAACACTAGGAATGGCCTGCAATAGCGTGAGAGAAGAATTTCATGCATAAGAGGGTGTATTTGAGGGGTTGCATGAGTTGGTAGATTATAATATCAGATTAATTAAAAAAGACCCTTAAAACAAAAAGGAGCACACAATGAAGTTGAGGGAAGGCGTGCCTCATCAAATGTAAGGCACATAACTCAATTAAACCACGTGGGGTGAGTGACTGAGGCGCCTCACATTGGCAATTTTAATGGTAGCGAGTCAACTTCAATTCTCAAATAGAAATTACAGAGCAAACATGACATAGGAGGTTAGGACTCAATGATTTGACATAACCTGAATATTGAATTTGAAAGACTACTATTAGGTGTGAGTGTGTGCGTGTAATTCTCTGTTAGTCAAGTCAAAATAAATAAAAAAAATCTAGATCTTACATGCAAACTCGAGTTTGATTCCTAAGTCACAGCTTTGATCGGACAAACTATTTAACATATCATATTATGAGTAATTAAGACAAAACAAAGGTTGTAAGCATGGCTGTCTCCAATTATCACAACTGTCAATTCTATGGATCAGTTCTCATAGTAAATAACAAGTCCACTCACAGTATTATATTCACTGATAAATCTCTTCTGAGATTCCAAGCTTGCTCTAAACAATAAAAAGTTGACCACTAAACAGTTACAACTACCATTGTTTAAGCACTTAAAAAAATACTATTGGGGAAGAAAGAGAAGGAAATAACGGATACAAATTCGCAGGAATGCAGCGTGATCCACTAAAGAGTAATATATAAAATTCTGAAGTGTCATCAATTACAAGGATGCAATCCGTTAACCTAACAATCTTGAGCTAGAATGTCCGAATTAAGTTGTATACAATTTTAAAGATGTACACCTACGCCTGACAGCAAATATAGTTCTAAAAGACCATGCTACTTAAAATTTTATTCAACGCAAACTTTTTTCTGGTTGGCCTGCGATTTCAGTTATCATATACATAAAGCTACTTTTTATGTGAAAAGTAGCCTAGAAGAAAAATATTAATAATGTAATGTTTAGAAAGTTACTGTTTTAAAAATTATATTAAAATATGCATGTACCATTGAGTTAAAATAAGTTGTTTAGGCTGACTCCTCAATTAACCAGTAAAGAAAAAATTAGTGCAACATTCCTTCGGACTAATGTCTGCTGCATGCATAATACTTTTCAGGTTCCTAGGCTACTCAAATTACGCTTTTGCCAAAGACAGAAACAGTACAAAATTGAACAAGTGAACATATTTGGGTTTGAAAAAAGAAATTAAAATACTATGAAAGAGATTATTCCATCATTAGTTACAACATTATCTGGGAAACAAAAATTGAACACAACTTGGATTTCTATACGAGTACAAAATCATCAGGCAAAAAAAAAGGATAACAATTGGTGTGAATATAATACTATTCTTCTATAAAGATACCATTTGGTCACCCAACTACAGTTTTAGAAGGATTCGAAGGAGCTCTGGGGAATACGGAGGAGTAAAAAGGAAAATAAATTGAAGATCTATTAGAAGCAAAGATCGGAGGGTGAACTGGGAGAGCAGAAGAAGAGATTGAAAAGAGACGAAAGGAGAATAAGAGCAGCAGCAGTGGGGCAACTGTAGAGGAAGTGGTAGAAAATGAGGTACCCAGTGCATGCAGCTCCCTCCCATCAATGTTGGATCAAGGGGTTGATAAACACAGCCTTATCCTTACATTACTGAGAGGCTTTCTTCATGATTTGAACTAGTAAACTCGATGCTAAAATGTAGGAAACCAAAAAAATTCTAAGGATGTAAAATAATGAGAAGCAATAGAAGTCGATGGAGGAAAATCATTTGTGTGCGCCTTAAGAGTGTAAATTGAAAGACATGTTTATCCCTTGTTCTTGTTATAGCATATCCACATCTCGATACCATTTCCATGCTTTGATGCCCCAATCTAAAACCAATGCTTCTCTGCTAATGGTGGGTAAGCAGGTTTGGTAGTAGCCTCGACTCCCCAAAAAGTATATACTCCCCAATAACCCATTCTGATACGCATAAAGTAGTTATTTTCAATTTATGTATGTTTTCATGCTAGCTTATTGATCATGCGCACAACCAAAAGAAACATTGAACTTGAGTGAAAATCATTAGTTGCATTTTGTTCATAGTGGGCTTTCATAATGAAATTTTATTATTAAACCTAATCTTCCGTTCTCTTTGAGGGTGGTAAAACTAGCCTATTATTCCTCGTCCATCATAAACTCGATTTCACGTTTTGATCTGATTTTGGGGAAGATTTCCTATTTTTTGAGAAGTGGAGTGAAAAGTGAATCATTGTGGAGTACATGACTACACCACAATAGATCCACCACATTCTAATATCCTCTCCTATGGCTAATTGCAGTCCCTTCTTGTGGCTGGTGGCGTCCGGCAAAAGGCTGCAGCATCCTGGCAATTGAAGACCAGCTGGCAGTGAAAATTTGTTAAAAAAAAAAATTCAGCACCGATCCAGCTGAAGCAACAGAGAATGGAGAGGACTTCTTCAAGGGTTAGGGAAGATAATTACAGGAATTCCAAGCAACAAAACACTTGCTGATCACCAGAATTAAATAAAAAATCCCTTCAACTGGTCTTTAGTTGTCATAATTTTTTTTCTTCTATTTTTATCTCTAAATCAGCAATAAACTACCTGCCTGTGTTCTTTGAAACTCTCTGCAGATGGCTCGTAGTCCAGCATACTTGAACCAGTCACCAACTACCATCTGTACGTGAGGGCAGGGAACAAATTAGAGAATCTGCTAAAGCAAAAGAGAGCCTGAACCAATGAGGAACAAATCGAGAATTCCATAAGAGCGGAACTTGCATGAGAAGGAGCCGGAACACCTCTTCTTGATCCCAAAATGCCTCTAAAGAGGTTTTGATATTCTTGAACTTTGGTTTATCATTGAATGCTTAGGATATTTGATCTGCATTTTCTTCTTAATGGTCGTATTTCAAGAGGTTGGACATTCCAGCCAAAGAATTCAGCTCTTGAAATATACATTATTAGAGGAAGAAGCAAAACAAATTGAGAAATTTAAAGGGAAAGAATTACAAGTGAAATGAAAAGAAACTCCACGTACACAATTTGGAGTGATCCACATATACATCTTGATCTATGAAAGAAAAACGCACTCATGATTGGCCTTATCAATAATTCATAATCATTCAAGAATCTGAAAGTTCATAGAAGCAGTCCCATTTATAAATAAGATTTAAAGTTATCCTTATTCAATCTAACTAAAAAAAAAAGACCATTCTTAGCTAATTAAATTTAATCCAAAGAATAAAGCATAGAAACTAATGTATAATTTGGCTAAATTGATGAGGAATCTAACAGCCTTGATAAATTATTTGAATAAAATCCTTTGCAGCCTGATTTGACACCATGTAATTCGTTTCTGCTCTGAATGTCATTTTTTAATATACAGCACCACAAACGTCTCCCTTCACCCAAAATTATTCCTTAGAGAAAGAAGATTAGAGAAGGAGGAGGTTCACCAAAAAAGAATTCAACCAAAATACTTCTCTAAAGAAACAGTAGTTGTAATCCATATTCTGAGCACCAATTAATGGCTCAAATAAGCTCTTGCTCATCCACATTTTTAAATTGTATCCGCTAGAATCAGGAGAAGCTATCTTTCCGCATCACAGATTTAAATGCAAATAAATTTTTTTTTTCAAAATTATATTTTTTGTGTTACCATATTGATTGCGCACAAGAACCACAAGGAAAGTTAAATCTGAGAAAACTAGTAATCAAGAACATTTGCTCACAAATGCGATTAAGGGTTGAGGTGGGATAGAAGGTGTAAGTGAGGAACCACCAATAAAAACTTCACCATATAAACACCACTTGGTAAATCCTACACTTTCCCACAATAACTATGGAGCCTTTCCAAAATCATTACCCACCCCTATGTTTAAATCGTGTTGCCAACGTTTATGATACACAAATAAAGAATGAACATTACACTGGTATGCCTGTTCCCATTGCAATAATGGGTAAAAAATAAATTAAATTTTGAAAAACCATTCAATACCTAAGTTTTCCGAGTACAATGCCTGATTCGTTGGAACGAGAAAGCCCAATATCATCAGGAGAGATAATTTCATAAGTACCTTTGAATTTCAACATGCCATCCTACAAATTTTGAGAATAAAGGGTCATTATATGCAATTTAAAATGAGAGTACAAGTACTTGAGCATATAAAAAAACCACTTTGTCATAAAAGACACTAAGGGCACAACTTCAATAAAAAAATGCAAAAATAAAAACTAAAAATCAAAATAAGTAAAGATAGACCTAGAAAAGCTTAAGTTTCTTAAAAGGAAAAAAAAAATAATAAAGGAAATTTTGGTAAGCTGAATTTCAACATGACACAAATAAACTTCAAACTTCAATTGATAAAAAATTATCAAAATAGCAAATACTTAAAAAAAATGAGCTTCTATGGAAAATAAGTATGCAAACTTATGATTAAAAGACAAAAAAGGGGTGTTTGGAAGTCATGTTCCCACGTTGCAATAGTATAAAAGAAAAGCTTCCTTGTATCACTAACTCAGTTTTCATCTCAAGATTAATTGCTCTTAAGCTATTTCATCTTTTCAATTTTAGATATGCCTCAGGTTGAGTAATATAGGATAAGTTTTACTAGATGTTTCTATAATGAATAGGAATATTCCTTTTTCATTCGGTTTGGGGTAATTTTCAGCAAGGTGCAAATCCAACTCCTCACAAGCTGCTCTCCGCCCTTCACAATAAACATGATCCCATTTTTTCTGATGATGACAACTTGAGGTCGATTCCTTTCTCTTTCACTATTGTCGACAAGTTTTTGGAGTCACCTCAATCTTATGATTGTTTGTAGATTAAAGTCCGATCAGTAATTAATTAGAATTTTCCATTATACTTGATACACAGCCAACAAATTTCCGACATCCAACACGAATTTCGAGCTAATCTTTTAACAAGAGACGTACAAACTTCAATCAAAAGTCATTCAGAACTCAAATTTCAAAAAACTTATAGTTAAACTGACCAGTTCAACGAGACAGACCCAACGATACCAAAATTGAAATGATCTCAGTCAGATCAAACTCAGATCAAGCCATTAAAACAATTTTAGAAGCTTTTTGGGCATTTTTGAAAGGTCAAACGAATTCCAAATCTGACGAGCTCATAGTCGAATCGAGCACCCCGACAAATCGAATCCAATGAGCTCAAGATCGTACAATTCTGACATTATAAAGAAACTCAAATGTCAAACAAATGTCGTCCAATCTAGTGAATCTCTCTGGGTTGTCTGATCATAGTGGCTCAGAAACCTTCCTTAAATACAACCAGGACTCTACAAATAGAGTTTTATCCCTCTCTTGAAAGGGGAACTTGGAGCTTGAGAAATGAGCTAAAGTCCAACATCATTTCTGCACCGATCATCCGACGAATGTCTCCTGCTCCAGCAGCTGCCAACCACAGTCAACTACCACCAGCTGAGCGTCGTCGATCACCATCGACCGCTGCCCATTCCTTGCGACGAAGCACCAAAGTGATGCAACAACTCATATTATTGCTCCTAACTGCTCCATACAACGAGGCCACAAGTCCTTCCGCGCATCGACGTTATAACTTGAGAGACTTTGTAATCCTTTCCCACCTGTAGGATAAGAGACCACACATGTAATCACCAGTTTATAATGAATTTCTTCTACAAGGTCATGCCCGTGGTTTTTCTCCTTTTCAGGTTTTCGTAAAAATCTGCTGGTGTTTCTGTCCGTCATTTATATTTCTTAAGTGTGTGTTAGATTCTCGTGCAACGTTATGACATTAGTTGATCGCTCTACCGTCGTGAATTCTATAGCACGCATTAGTTTAGTGTTATTTGTGAGAAAGCAGAGCAATCTCTCGCTGAAGTACTTGCGAGCTTTGTTGCATGCCACTAGGCACAATACTCGCAACAATAATGTTCTGCTCCAACACCCATCATTCCAGGGGACAGTCACAAAGTCAAGGACGACAGACCTCTGCATATTCTCACTCTAGAAGGTGTTTCCTTGCCAACGAAGTTGCCTAAGGTCTTTCTCTAGAAGACAGAGTACACAGAATGAGGGAATCTCAACTAATCCTACAGTTCCTACACAGAGCTCGACAGCTGCTGCCCTTTCCACATGATGGAGCTTAATTACCACCAGCTCAGCAGTCAACGAGAAAAACCCCACTCAAACTTACTTATATTGGGCCTCCTCTCCGTAATGGAACCATTCCCCTACCAGGTTGAGATGTTGAACTCCTTGATACTGAGAGTTGCACTCATCAATCTCGTGCCACTCACCTAACACTACATGGCCTTGCTGCCGCTCCTGATGAGGTCATCTTCGATGAGCTTTGACACCTAATTCTAGAAGAGTTCCCTCTATAGAATAGGGATAGTTTTCCCACTCATCTCAACATTCAAGGGTCATCTCCATTAGCTAAGACAGTCCTCCCGCACCCCATCTCAGTAGATTTCAAGCTCCCGAACATTGATTCATACAAAGAGATAACAACCCCTACGAGCATGCTAGACTACTATCGAACCATCATGCACATCCAACTGCCTTTAACGCGCTTCTTCGTCAAGTGTTCGCGGCCACTCATTAAGGGGAAAGCTTACACCTAGTTCTACTCTGTTTTAGGGGGGCATTATCACACTTTTAATGAGTTTGCTAAGCTATTCACAAGGCATTTCATCATGAATCGAAGGATCATCAAAGATTCATCACATCTCTCAAGAATTCGCTAGAATGAGGGAGTGCACACAAGGACTACTTCCGTAGGTTCTCCATTAAAACCGTCACATTCCTAGAGTAGATCCAAAATTGCTGAGAAGTGTCTTCTTTGAGAAGCTCTGCCCAAGACCTTTACAGTCATCATTAATGTGGAAAATACTCCGCTCTTACGCCGAACTTGTCCACCATGTCAAGGACCAAACTACTACAGACGAGGCCATCAACACGCATAAGGAGGAATTCAAACAATTCAGGGAAAAATGCCAAAATAATGTTGGAGACGCCGATAATTCCTTGCAGCAGAAAAAGTCTGAACAATTAGGGAATCATAACCTCCCTCCTGCAATCCAACGATGTGAACAAATTCCTGACCCCTCCAAGGATCGGTTTCATGCACGAAGATCAACAAATAGCACAATCATGTTGCCTCAGACAAACACAAACATGCTTATTAGTTTCACAGCATCAAGAATTCTGTTCTCCGAGATGAGGGCTAGCTCAGAGGGCCCCCTCCTAGAGTTCTTCAATATCACAGTCGCGGATCGTTCAGGGTGGAATGAAAGTTCAGCCTTAAACAATAGCTCATCACTCATAAATTCATAGATGTGTTGTCTTGAATTGTATCTCCATGAGATCCTGAAATCCTAGCATCTGTAATATTCTATCATAGGTAGTTTGAAGGGAGATGGTCGGCTGTTGAAGTTTCCCTTGCCTCTCACAAAACCCTTGATCATTCCGGAAAAAGAAAAAATCTCATGAATCACTATCGAAAATCCAAAGTCGTCCTTAAACAACACACGACCATAATGTGTCGCTAACAAACCCGCCTTGTCTGAAAAAAAATTTTGGCGCGTCAACTTCGACCTATGCTTCCTAAAAAAGGCAATCTGATGGTGATTGTCATTGCCCGACAAGAAAACTGGGTAACGCAAGCTCCGAAAACCTTCATGATTTTTGTAAACTCGGGTGCCGGCGAAAATCACAGGCCAGCTCGCAAGAACACCTTGTGACAACGACGTACATGGAAGATGGGAATATGCTTGATCAATGAGAGTCAGCAACTTCACCAACATATTATTTGGAAAATGATGTTTCTTCCAAAACAGGATTAGGTCACCATCCATCAAATTCGACACCGTCTCTAATGGTTTTGGCACTTGCTCTAGTTTTCGGTGGAGTGAGGTTCCCCAGATAGTATCTTGACGGCACGAAAGAAAATACCGTTGATCGCCTACCCAGCACGCCGACGGGACACCTCTCATTTTCTAGGAAATCTCGTTAATCGTCAGCCCAGCAAACCGAGGGGACACCTCTCTTTTTCTAGGAAATTCCATTGATTGCCTGTTCAACTGACCGACGTACACATCTTTTTTTTAGGAAATCTCGTTGACCGCCTGCTCGGCAGGAAGAGAGGACACCTTTCTTTTTCTAAAACATCGTGTTGATTGCATGCCTAACAAGTAGAGGGGACATCATTCTTTTTCAGAAAAATCCAGTTGGTTGCCCGCTATCAGGACAAGGGGGCTCCACCTCCTCCCTGTTCTTCTTCCTTAATTATAGTGTCAAAGCCACTGACATTTATGGCAAAAAAATCATAATTCGTCCCTGCAGTAGCAAATATATGTTGTTAGATTTCGCGCAATTTGATGGTTGGATCTCACAATCCATGTTAAAAAAATGCTTTCCGTCATTAAAAAAAATGCATTCGGTTGGTAAACTAGCACTAGAGGGCTAACATCATTGCGTGAATTATATGTTTGGAATTTGATAGGTTACATAAACATAATTTATATGCAAACGAAACAACTTTTCAAATTTAAGTGCTAGAAAAAGGTGTCAAATTGGAATATATATATATTATAACATTCATACCACATAATTCTTAAGCGTATCAACAGAGCTAAGCTCAATTTTCATAGACATATGCATATAATTTATACGTATTTAAATCCAGAACACTAATCTCAATATAATATGTAAAAATATACATAATAATATATATATTTATGTATAATGAAAATATTATCATGCAAAGCTAAAGTGTTCCAGATTCCAATATTTTCAGACAATAAAATTGGTCTCGCTCGAAAATAGGGGCAATTGATATGCCTCAGATAAATTTTAAACATATAGCATGAATCTCGAGGCATGACACTCGAGGTAATTTTTTATCTAGAAGACTTCAAACTTCGATTAAGCTTGTGTTTGTTTCTGTTTTCTAGGTCGCTTTTAAAACCAAATCTACAAATTAAGCGTTTGATCGACACTTTCATAAATCACTTTAGAACCCGTGGTAGTTTTTTCTTCTCCCTCGCGATCATGGCCAGCATTGCGCGTTCCACATTCGTTCGTGGTTTTACACACGCAGGAGAAATTTCTCCCGCATTCATTCGTTGTTTTACCCATTAGGTTTAATCGTTAAATGCTGTTCACAATTCTATATAACCTGTGGAATCTCACAGTTTTTAGATGTTTAGAACTCTATTTAACATAAACTTTTCTCTTTAAACTTTACTATCATGTAATTCTCAAAAAAAATATTTTAAAATTATAACATCTAAAAATTGTGAGGCATATAAAGTTTAATATTATTTTGTGGGGGCTACCACTTTACTCATTTTAATTAAATAATAAGCTAGGATAATANCATTTTAATTAAATAATAAGCTAGGATAATTGATCATTATTATTCTTTATGAGACATAAAATTAAATAGATTTAAAAAATACAAAATTTGAGTTACAATTGAAAGTTAAAAATAATTTTATGCTCATTAAATTTATATGAAAATTACATGCATTGAAAATTCTATGAATTCTATATAATATATACAGAGGGGTACTTCAGACATTTATCCACATACAACACGTTCAAAGCTATATCTTTTAAAAAAATCTACTGCTTTTGAAACACCAGCTTTTAAACAATAACTTTTGAAGCGAGATTTCGTATACTCATAAGCCGAAACAAACACACCCAAAAAGTCATCCAAAATTTCAATTTCAACAAACTTATACTCAAGCTGACCGACTTCAAGCACTACTCGTCGACCGCTGCCAATCAACGACAGTCGCCTCCTATTCCTTGTGACGAAGCATTCAAATGATGCATCATCCCGAACATAGCGTTGATCCCAAAGACAGTGCATTGGAGCCCCGATTATTGTGCTTCCTTGTGACCGCTCCGTACAGCGGGGCCACAAGTCCTTCCGTGCACCAACATTGTAACTTTAGAGGCGTTGTAACTCCTTTATGTCTGTGGGACAAGAGACTGCATCTATAATCACCAGCTTATATTGGATTTCTTCAACTAGATCAGACCCCAAGGTTTTTTCACTTTTCGGGTTATCCACGTAAAAATATTATGATGTTTTTGCCCATCATTCCAGTAACTGAGTGTATATTTGGGTTCTCGTGCAATGCTAAAACATTAGTTAATCAATCTAATTCTCTTGCACAAATCAAGACTTTTTAACTCACTGTTGTTCTTATCAAATTAATCCAAAAAGCTATTTATTCAAGACTTGTTTTAAGGAGATAATACTATGTGGAAGGTTTCTCGATGCGGATACCTAAATGGTACACTCACTTAGATTATTTTAAGGAACCACCTCTAAATTCAAATAGGGTTGTTTTTCTGCAGTGTAAGATTCATTACTTCAACCAATCCACCTTATCCACCCTTGGTTATATTTTTTGAAGGTTGTTTCAAGTGGATGTTGGTTGCTACTACTAAACTTTCAAGTCATTAGCAGCTAGGAACTTGGCTAAAATGGATATTATTATCGCTTTAGAGAACGAAATTTAAATCGGTTCCACGACTCATGGTTATAGACAGCNTTGTTTACAATTCTATATAACCTGTGGAATCTCACAGTTTTTAGATGTTTAGAATTCTATTTAACATAAACTCTACTCTTNTCCTTCTTCTTACAAAAGTTATCATAACTTCATGGGACGCTTTAAGGCTTACACAAAATTAAGGGTCCATTTGGGGCAACTTGTGTGTTTCAGGATAAGCTGCTTATCCTGAAACGCGGCCCGCGGACGGGTCGCAGGGGTCGACCCGCGGCCTATGTTTAGTATAAAAACTCAAACGCATTTTTGGATAAGCTGGCGAAACGGGCGAACCAAACGGTACGGCGGAGTTTTCACTTATAAGCTGCCCCAAACGGACCCTAAGTCAGTCAGTTTTTAGTAATCCTAGCAATCAAAACATAGAAAGATTCAAAAGAACATAACCAAACTCCAGTTATTGTGATTGCAATCCTGACTACTTACGATCAAGCTTAAACAAGAAAATTTGAATCCTCTTTAGATCTTATATTAAAATCAGAACCTTCTTAGGATATCGTCAACCAATGGAGGTGGTCAAGCGCTCAACAACAAGATCATTAATCTAGATCCACTAGATGTATTAACACCTCATGATAATCATGAAATTGGAGATATTGATCTAAATTCGCAATCCTATGACTTTGATGATATTACTTCTAGTATAAAAAAGTAAGGTACAAAATGTTTTAAATTTTCAGTAGGAAGAAATATATAACCGTTCTCCAAAGTTTAACAGACTTCAAGTAACTTCATTTTAAAAGTTGCATGATGATTCTCTCCCGCCATATAAACTATCTATTTATGTTGATGAAGAATTTTGCTTCTTTCCTCTTAAACTAGCAGTTCTTTGCAAATGCTTGATGTTGTAATCTGTTCATTGACTGATTATAAATTGTTTGCTTTAAGAGAAAAAGTATCTGTAGTTTTCATTAGACTCCACTAAATTTGCTTGAATTTGGATAGCTTTTCATGAAAAGTATACGAAATGGAAACATAAAGCAAATACGCAAATAACAAAAGTTCCTGTACATTCAAGAAGTCAAAACCAGGGATGGAAAATCAAACCTGATGTATACCACTTTCATGAGCAAAAGCATTGGCACCAACAATAGCTTTATGTGGTTGAACATGTAAACCACTATACTCAGCAACCTGAAACAAAAGCATTACCAATGAAACTTCTACAGAGAAGTTTTCAAAAGCAAATGATGGCCCAATAATACCCAAACTTTCCCATACCTAAAAAGATTAACCTCAACTAAACTATACTCGAAAATTGAAATTGATATCAATTTTACTGTTTGCAGAAACCTAATTTAGTATTGTCATCACAAATATTAGAGAATGCTGTGTTCACGTGCAGTGAAGAATAACGATGACACAAAAAGAAAACAGCATAAACGTAGTGATTGGATTATGAATGAAAAATTAGCCGTATAAAAAGAAAATTCCTAGTATATGATGCATGCTAGCCACAGAGCTGATTTCAGCTATCATGTCATTTCTTCAAAAATAAAAATAGAAACAAAAGGAAAAATAGATGTCATTGCACACAATAACATGAATGCTAGACCCACAGAATAAAACCACAAGCTTCCATCATGCAAACTACAGAGCACATGCCTAAATATATATATGAGAAGATTACCATTTTGCTTGCCATATGAATATGTTTAGTATTGATCCCAGTGTAAAGGCCTCCCAATATTTGATTACGACACCTTATAGCCATGACAACCTACAGCAATGGTAAAGAGAACATTTCAACAACTTGCAGTTGAACAGAGGAAAAAAACTTACTGGTGCATGAAATGATAGGCAGGCTTCTGCAAATACACACTTATAATATTTCACGGGATTCAAAGCAGTGAAAACTACCCATAAAAGAACCAACAGGTAACTAGAAAACAGATTTTGCAGTTTACACATGTACACAAAAATCTCAGTTACACGGAAACTAAATAGAGTTTAAAGACGGTTGTAAAAAATATTTAACAACTTAAAATGCTTCGGTGCCTGCAAAATTAAAACTTTGGTTTTACTAATCAACCAAAATAGCATACGTTTCATTTAACAGGCATTATTAAGGCAAAAAATAGGAATACCTTGTCACCAGAAAAACAGTCATTTCAACTGTATTTTAAAACCGACGAGCAATGTGTCACACATTTAGCTACAAGCAACTATTAAATATTCAGTGGATATCGATTTCCACAAGATCATGAAAGAATGAACGAAAATACCATGCAGTAAGACAATCACAAATGTAAAGCAAATTCTCCAGATATTTATCCTCAGAATTTCCAAAACAAGCATGCAATTAAGAATAGCAAAAATTAACGCTAAAGGATTAGAAAAGCTATACAAAACCTAGAAGTTTAGCAGGATATAAAAGCAAAGAAAACCAAACCAAACTACACCTTTTGATGTTTTATATATTAGGATGAGTACACAAGAAAAAGAACAGAGCTAATTACAAGAAAAGATAAAAAAATTCTATGAGAAAGAGAGAGAGTAATTTAGCGATATGAATCAAATTGTATGTATCAAAAGTGAAGACAATATAAAATTATTTGAAATTGATATTAAAAAAAATGAAAATACTATTTTGTTAAATGAAAACTTTAAGAAAACAAATTTCAACTGTTTTATGAATAGAATCATAACATTGTTTATCATTACGAAAAAGGGATTCTTACATACATACCATGGAATTCTTAAGCATATACAAATCTAACACCAAAACTTCAATTTTGACATGCTAATTGTTCTATGCATAAAAATGTAAAATACACCATTTTATGCATAGTTATCGTGACAAGTATGTAAAAATTGAAGTTTAAGTGTCAGATATGTATTCGCATAAGAATTTCATGATATGAACATAAATCTTCATAAGAAAAAGAAAAACACAAAACCCAACCACTTTCTCATCTCCGCAATGCCCTAAGTAAAGCAATCTCACGACCTCTCCCTTGCGGCCTCCCTGTCAGACTTACAAGATAAAACATCCCCCACAGCTGACCTACACACAAATATCAAGCTCACATAGAGTCGCGAACCCACTAACAGTTATCATTGCATCTCTCTCACTTACATTCTCTCCAAGCAAACACCCACATCCTCCTCCCCTAATGCTTAGGGACGGTTTGGGGCAACTGCAATTGTTTGAAGAAACAACTTTGAAGCTGGATTAGAAGAAACTGCTTTTTAAAAAGGTATGGTGGCTATTACAAATTTATTTTATTTTCAAAAAGCCAGACTGTATCTTTTTAGCAGTCGCCACACTTTAACAGCTCATACAGAAAAAACTGATTTCTATCACAGAAATTTCTAAAAAGCAACAAGAAAGAATTCCTTAAAAAGAATTGTGGTGACAGTCTGAAAAGCAAAGCAGGTAGAAATCTGTCCCAAACAAACTCTTAATCACTCACTACACGTTTAACACACCCACACTGACCTCTCACCACCTACACCCCACACTTTTTGGGCCTTTGCCTCTCTACAACACAGCTCCTATCATGACAATTACCTTACCAACAACTCGCTTGCTCACTACTCCATTGCTAAAACCCTCGAACCCCTCTATCTAGAGCAAAATTCAACTACAACACTCAACTTCAACACCCGCATACCAACGGTAGCAAACTAGCGTCATTTTCTTTGCAACTCACCCAAAGTTCATTCTCAATTCATCCCTCTTACATGCAAATAACTTGCCCTTCTTTATTGGCTTTCCTTCAAGAAGTGAATTATGTAATATTGAGCTCAACTTCTTTGATGATCCAACACCCAATGACCTTATGTGATGTGGCACATCATACTTACTTTAAGGTGGGTCTCACAATCATAGGAGGTGGACCCAAGATGGAGCCCAAAAACATAGAAGGTTGACCCAAAGTGGGGCTCATAAGCACAGAAGGTGGACCGAAGATAAGGCCCCACAAGCACCAGGGTAAGAATCACTATTAGAGCACAATCCAAAAAATGATTCTCATTGAAGTGGGCCAATTACCAAGAGACAAATAGACATGGGGCTCCCATAGGGGTGGTTGGGGGGTGTTGAATCGGCTATATCCAACCAAACTGGTTTGGCCAAAAAAGGGTAAGGGTCAGCCAACCCATTTTGTTAGGTTAAGATTTCCACCCAAGGGAAGAGGCCACCCCATCCAAGATATCTATTATTTATAGGTCTTTTTCTTGTGTTAGGGTTCAATTTTTTTTGCTTGAGATTATTTCTTTCGTTGGTGCTTTCCCTTCCTAGGGTTTATCCTAGGAAAAGTGGTGCTCTGGTTGTATCCTGCTCCAAGGTGGTATTACCTCCCCACCTTTCTCTGCTAGTTGTCATACTCCCCTCCAATTCCCAGTACTCCACCCAATCGTTGATTCCTAGTCGCATGTGTATTCCCCTTACAGTCGCAGGCTTCCTTCAACAACATACTCTAAGTTGTTCCCCTCCACCCGCCAGCCTCCCTACCCAACTGTTGATCCACAACAGCACTGTTCTTCCCCTTACAGCTGAAGACTCCCTCCCATAACCTGCTTTAACCATTTCCTCTCCCAACCTACCGCCAATTTCACATTACCTGCACCTTTCTTCCCAACCTTCCAGCCACCTCCCTCCAACTGATCCCTCCCTACCCGCACCGAGCTGCTCACCCTCACTACCTTTCAGGGCCAATTCCACTTGTTATCTCCTACCCCACGCCACCTCACCGTTGTTCCACCACCTGTCCTNCTCTCCCAACCTACCGCCAATTTCACATTACCTGCACCTTTCTTCCCAACCTTCCAGCCACCTCCCTCCAACCGATCCCTCCCTACCTACACCGAGCTGCTCATTCTCACTACCTTTCAGCGCCACTTCTTCTTGTTATCTCCTACCCCACGCCACCTCACCGTTGTTCCACCACCTGTACCTGTTCCTGTCTATGTCATTTTGTTCCTGTTCTGAAGAGCCTTCATTGTACCCTTCTGAATTTCAGCAATAAAAATTTATTTACGCCCCGATTTGGGTTAACTACGGTATCAACTGGTATCAAAACTAGCCTAACCCTAGCCCTATCCTAGGGTTTCCTATCCTCCTTACACAAACACCCAC
>JXCR01084546.1:166436-197500 GCA_002079205.1 Phalaenopsis hybrid cultivar | reverse complement strand
TCCTCACCCCCCCCCCCTCTCTCAAGTCTCAAAACCTGAACAATGCGACCAAGAAAACACATGTGGGAACCTACCCGAAAAAAGATATAGCGGGAGATCAATCAACTGCAGCTGAGACTTGCAAAATTTAATGATGGCACACAGGGAGAGATTACCCTCAACTGTGATTTGGGGAGTCGAATGGGAGAAAAAGATGAGGATATGAATCCATTCCAAAAGGATCAAACTGCGACACTTTGAAATCCAGTATCATAGGAGGCCAAGAGAAGAGACGACATATGGAGGGCACAAAAACTTCGAATAAAGGTGGATCTACGAGAGTTCATTGGAGGTATGGATCCAAATGACCTTAAGAAATGAATGCAGTCAATTGAGATAATCTTTGAGTACAATGAAGTGTCAGTGAATAAAAGGGGTAAATTTGTTGCCATCAAACCGAAAAAGAGCACCTCCAAGTGGTGAAAAAATTTACAGAAAAAGAGAAAGAGACAAGGTGATGACAATCTTACCAAGTGAGAGAATATGAGAAAGTAGATGGAGAATATATCTCTCTCCTCATTACCACCAGGATATGTTGCTAAAACTCCACTTACAGCAGAGAGACTTATCAATGAAGGAGTTGAAATACAATTTGACCAATTGCAAATGAAGTGTGAGTTAGTCGAGCCAGAGTAATATACCATAGACCGTTATCTGGGTGGTGAAACCCCGTTATATACAACATTGTGCAGTTACAACCCCTACTGATCACTAGGACATGGCCAGACCTTATGTTTAAAGGAAGAAAGATAACAGAAATAGAGCAGACAACAACCTACATTAAAAAATCCGTCCTAATTCAAGCAATCATTTGTAGTTGCAACTACCAACAAGGGTGCATCGAGAGGAAGTGGGAAGAACGAACAAGGAAGTGATAAGATAGATTTGAGTGGAAAGAAGCCGAAAAAGGGTAGCTTGTCCAGTATAGTGCCTTCCATAGGTCATGTCTACAGACACAGCCTCCAACTATCCCACAAGTTAAGTGGTTCCATTCACAGAGCAAGGCGTCGTCAAGGAAGTGGAACATAAAGCAGAGAAGAATCCAGAGAAGGAATTTCAACTCCAGGGATATGAGGGAGAGAAGATAATCATACGGAGAGTCCTACAGACAAAACCGGAGAAGGATCATTCATGGTCGAGGCACAATATTTCTCACACCAAGTATACGGTGAAGGAAAAATTTACAGTCTAATTATCAAAGGAAAAAGTAGTGAAAATGTTGTGTCTACATTGATGGTGAAGAAACAAAGGTTGGTCGCACACAAGACTCATCAATCCTACTCTCCCTTACCTAGTTGAAAAGGGAAAACGAAACAGGCATGGATTAGGAGTGCTTCGTTTAATTTTTGATTGGGAATCAGTTACAGGAGCAAATGTGGTGTGATGTGATCCTAATGAACGCTTCTCATATTCTATTGGGGAGAACATGACACTTAAACCACAAGACTCAACATGACAGCTCCAAGAATACTCATTCATTTAAGAATGATGGGATATGCATTGTGCTTTACCGATCAAGGAAGCGAGAGTAGCAAACTTCACAAAGGGCAATAATCCCGAGAGCCAACTTCATGCAGTCTGTACGAGATGCTCCAGTTGCAATGACATTAGTCCTACAAAAGGGAATTGAGGAGGAGGTTGAGATGCCAACACCTATACAGCCACTTCTGTGTGACTTTCAGAACGTGATGATTGGCAGCCTTCCAGAGGATTGTCACCATTTAGAGACATTCAGCACGCCATAGATCTCATTACCAGATCAATATTGTCAAATCAGCCCGCATACGGATTGAGATATGCAAAGCACAAAGAGTTACAGCAACATGTACAGGATCTTGTAGCGAGAGATTTGGTCAGAGAGAGTATCGGTCCATATGTTATTTCCGCCTTAATGGTACCCAAAAAAGACGGATCATGAAGGATGACTCAGGCCATCAATAAGATTACTATCAAGTACAGGTTCGCCAAACCTCGCCTATACAGTCCCTTGGATCAATTGCACAGAGCCATTGTATAAGATGAGGTCAGGGAAAGAGTGGAAGACTACTTTCAAGACCCAGGACGGATTATATGAGTGGACAGTCATGCATTTCGAATTATCTAATGCACTCAACACGTTCATGAGATTGATGAATCGGGTGTTTCGGGCCCACGAAGGAAGTTCATAGTGGTGTACTTCGACGATATTCTAGTAGCCAATAGATCCGAGGAGGAGTACTTGCAACACTTGAGGACGGTCTTCAAGATTTTGTGATTATAAAAGTTAAACACCCATCCAAAGAAGTGTCAATTTCTAACAACACGTACGATTTTTGGGTTACATCGTGTCTAATGAGAGCATTCAAATGGACCCCACAAAGATCGAGACCATTGTAAGCTGAGCAGCACCCCAGTCTTTTATCAAGTTGAGGCAATTTTTGGGGTTGACATCATTCTATAAGTGAGTCATCAGGAGCTTTAGCACCATCACCTCGCCCCTGATATAGTTGTTGAAGGAGAAGTTTCGGTAGAGAGATGCAGTTCAGACGAGATTCGACACACTGAAGAAGGTGACTAAAGCACCACTTTTGGAAATACCAAACTTCAATCACTTTCAATGTGGAGATTGAGCAGTATTGAGCCAACGAGGCCACCGCATAGCATTTTTCAGAGAAGATGATGATTCAAGGAGGAAATATTTGATGTACGATAAGGAGTTCTATGCAATAGTGAGGGTTATTAATCATTAGAGCCACTACCAACTGAAAAGCTAGTTCACCTTATCCATGGATCATAAGGCTTTGAAATTCTTGAACCAGAGCACACTGAAGGGATAACACACACCTTGGGTAGGGTTCTTGGCGGCGTTCCAGTTTGTGCTTAAGCACAAGACAGAAAGCCAGAACATAGTGGATGCACTGAGCCGACATCACTTGCTGATCACGTCATTGTAGACTCGATTCATGCGATTTGAGGTAGTGAGAGTTATACAAGACATGACGATTTTAGAGGGATATGGAAGCGGTGTCAGAAGAAGTCCACCAAGCAGTACCATAGCGTTGATGGTTATCTCTTCCACCAGAATAAGTAGTGCATTTTGAGGTGCTCGCTAAGAGAGTCTATCATTCAAGAAAGCCACATTTGAGGACTTGCAGAACACTTAAACAAGAATAAAACTCTCGCACTCATGAGGGAACACCTATTTAGGCCCAAACTAACGATAAATGTGGAGTGGTATTTTAGGCAATGTCGGATTTGTCATGTGGAAAAAACCAGAGGACAAAATGCAGGACTACACTCCCCTACCAATACCAGAGCCTTGTGGATGGATTTCAACATGAATTTTACGGAGGGTCTCCCGAGGACGCATCAAAATAAGGATGTTGTTGTAGTTGTGCTGGAAATACTCTTAAAGATGGTTCATACCCTGCAACCGGACGTTGGATGCATCGCATGTCGCTGATTTGTACTTCAGAGAGGTGGTGAGAGTTCATGAGATACTCAGGACAATCACTTCCAACAGTGATGTCAAGTTTCTGCGTCACTTTTGGAGGACTATGAAAGAAGCTCGGCACCAAGCTTCAACTCAGTTCAACAGCTCATCTGCGGACGGACGATCAGATGAAGGTAGTAAACAAGAGTTAGGGTGACCTTCAAAGATGTTGGGGGAAAGAATATTAAGCAGTGGGATTTGACTTAAGCTCAAGCCGAGTTTTCTTACAGCAAATCTGTGAGTTTGACCCTGGGAAGCACTCTATTTGAGATTGTGTACAGGCGCAACCCGCACATTGCACTTGACTAGGTACCTCTCCTCCCAAAATCAGAGGTTAGTGAGGATGCTGAGGAATGGGTGCAAGAAATTCAGAAGCTTCATGAAGTGGTAAAGGAGATCCCTAAGCATAATTGCAGGCACTAGGAATGTGCAAGTAAGGCCTGGAAAAAAGAAGACATATGGATTCGATTGAAAAAAAAAAAGGTTCCCCATGGGAGCTTTTAGCAAACTCAAGCCCAGAGCAAATGAGCCTTTCAGGATTTTCAAGGAGCTGAACGACAATGCCTGTAAAACCGGTCTACCAAGGGACTACATTATCTCTGCTAACTTCAACGTGGCAGATTTGGCTCCTAGCTGCGAGCAGCCAAAAACTTTGAAAAATAAGGTTGAAGTTCCCTCAACCCCGGGAGACTGGTGCATGGTTTCCATGGATGGGGGTGTGTGCGGATTAATTTGTGTGAACTAGTGTAGTGAGTTGATTTGTGGGCTAACCATGGATGGTCAAACCCCTTTGGCAAGCCATAATAGTGGGAAAATGGGTGAGTGGTCATGTAAGGGATTGGAGAGAATAGATGAGTGTGAGAAGTGGGCAATTACCAAAGTTGTGGGTAACACGGAATTATATGGAATTGTGTGTTGTAAATTTTTATTTAAATGTATTGTGTGGAATGAAATAAATGTTATATTATAAAAAATATTCTGTGAATTTGAGAGAAAGACTCAAATGGTAGAGGGGTCTAGTGGCTTCTGCAAGAGGAATGATTTGGTGATCATTGCTCACCACTAGACTTTAGTGAATTTAGTGATTTGTATTATTTTCTTTGTTCAAATTTTTCTGACTTTTTTGTTGATGTGTTTTAAGTATTGTAAGGAATATTTTGAGTCAGTTTATTTCATTTTTCTTCTGTATTCAGCCCATCAAAATCTCATTTCAATTTGTTATACACATAACCTAAATTCTGCCTGATCCTACCTAATTAGAGTTTTAGCTTCATTTGTATGACCTAATCCACTAAGAAAAAAAACAAATTACTCAAAATTAATCTATATTACTTATAGATTAACTTTCATATAAATTCCACCTCTTTTATGTATGTTTTAGTTCAGTACAAAGTCCAAAACAAAATTATAGTTTTCTTTCAGTTCAGCTCCCAATTCATGTTTCTCTACTTTTTAAATATAAAAAAATATCAAAATATTTTCAAAAAGCATAAAGATTTTCTGATATAAACATTGGGATCATGTTCATCATTCCAAAGTAGAATTTCTAAGTTTCTTTTGAATTTTTAAATTTCCAATATAAACATTGGAACAAAAATAGGAAGCATTAGTCAATTCTGCCTAAATTTGATCTAGTTAATATTTTTCATTTTATCACTCTATAAAATCCTCATACCCTCATTCACTCTAAATCATTCATGTACATCATTTTAAACATTCTCGTAGAATTTTACAAAAAAAAAAAAATTTTGGCCACATCAGGTTTGGTATCTAAGCACTGGGTGCGAGTAGTTTTAAGAAGGATTGTGGCTAGTTTGACATTACAAGGCTTGGAAGCTTGGAGAAGACATTTGGATGAAGGAGACATTATTTATAAGTGATAAAATTTGAATCCCAATAGAATCCAAGATAGGACAAATACTGGTCGAGCATCAGAGGAATACTCAAAAATTTGGCAAAAAGATATCGCCCTTTGAATGATTACTAAGAAAATCATTTGCAAACATAATATTACAAAGCTTTCATATTTGTATTTGGCCATTATATTCTCATAATATTTTAAAATATATTATCCTTTTTTTAAGATTTGATACATTTACATCATGATGTCTTAAATCAATTGTTATGTATAAAAAATCAGATTACTTAAACCAATTGTTATGTGTAAAATAATTATTATATCAAAAAATGAATTCAATCAGAATATGAAGGAGATCAAGAGTTTGCTAAATGATTTGAAGTCAATGTGAGCCAGATGAAAAAAAAAACATGAACTTTGAACTACAAAAATTAAATCGTGAAACCATAATTAAAATTGACAACAGTTGTCAATGCTTCAACCCAAAAATCAACATTATTTATTTTTAATGGTCCTCTACTCAATTTTAATTATTATTTATTACCTCCACAAGGGTAACACACTTATATGATTATGCCAATAAGAGTACTAATTAACAAATGTTTTCAAGTTAACTCAATTGCAAGAAATAGAGAACTTCCATTGATGTGGTGAACTATAATAAAATACCAACATCTACAGACACTCCACATGTTACATGTCACGATAACTCTTCGAAGAAAAGTTGCTTCGGTCGGATGAAAATAATGTGGCATGTAATGCTAACTTCAAGGTAAGGCCCACAATCATAGGAGGTGGACCCAAGGTGTAGCCCAAAACATAGAAAGTGGACCCAAAATGATGCCCACAAGCACAGGAGGTGGACCCAAAATGTGGCCCATGAGCACCAGGGTGAAATCTGCTACTACAGCACAATCTAAGAGAGATGCTTCATTTGTCTTATGGTAATTGGTCCACCAAAATGAGAAGGAAAAGTGAAGGCAAAGAGATTAAGATTTACATAAACTATCCACTTAATAGATGGAGCTTTTGAATATATCATTTAAATCTTCACGATCCTTCTCGAGTAAGCCCTCATTATAATAAAAACTATTATTTATCACAACCCGGCCACAAGCTTGAAATTAATCAAGACGGAAAGAATAATCAGATGATGAAATATAAAAATTTTCTACATTGAATCTATCACTACCAGTTTACAATTCAAATAAATTGAAATAGACACAAAAAAAAATTGACCAAATAAAAATTTACTTTTCAAGTTGTTGATCTTGCCCTCTGTACAATCATATCCTCCAGTACCCATTTTTTATTCAAAATCTTAAACAAGAAATTTGTTAAAATAACATAATGAGTTATCTAAGATAACCCAGTGAAACAATCACGCCTCTAAACTATAGTAACCTGAAGAAAAAAGACAAAAGATATATGTTGGTCTTTCATATTTCACTATAGGAAATCATATAATAATTTAATCATTTGCTCAATGAAAATAATCCAGAATTTTGTATTCATTAACTTTTAACTTTTCAAACTTTAAATACTTACATGTACACCATACTCTTAACTTTAACATCTGTCTTATAAACACCATCAAAACATAATCTAACACACCACTTGCCAATATAATATTGTCAGCACAGCGGTTCATAATCTAAATTACACGATTGTCTGAGATAGAAAAGTGTCTAATCACCAAAATTGATACTCTCCCGTCAGCACAACAGTTAGTGATCTAAGTTTCACACTTATCTGGGGTGATTAGGTCTCTACTCACCCCTGATCGACATTGTTCCGTCGGTGCAACGATTCTTGATCTAAATTTTAGGTTTAAGTTTTTGAATAAAAGTTGAATACTATGGGAGATAATGTTTACAAAAGACAAGATTAACAATCTGAAAGGTAAACTACTATTTGGTAAATTAAATTATTTTTTAGTGGCTCAATCAATTTATTTGGATTGTAAATTATTAGTGATAAAAAGAATGTAGAAAATTATAAATTTCATTGTTCGACTATCTAATCTCATCTTATTTAATTCCAAGCCCTGAGTGGGTCGTGACAAAAGTTATATCAAAGAAAAATATTTATATTTAATAAAATGAATCTTATGAAATCATTAAGATGATTGAATCAAGTTATAGATAATACAAATTAAAATTTTAACTAATTAGAATACTTTTATTTCATTTCAAAATTATGGATAATCAGTGGGAAGAATTCATGAATGATAATGTATGGGTTGATATGCCCTAGAATTTCACAGTTGGTGTCAATGCACTTTCTATATGATGGATATTGTGACTCAACTGAAAAGAAGTTCTCATTCTCAAAGTAGTAGTAATGGGAGTTTAAGCTCTTTTAGGAAACGAGACAACATTATTATTAGAACTAGCTAATGATGGAGAAAATTACATAGTGTATGACATGTCCACCAAAGAGAAGAGTTACTCTTGTTACATTTGTATTTGAGGAAGAAGTTGAGAGATAATGGCAAGGGAAATTACAGGAGAAAGTTGGTATCAGCTTAGCCACTTAGTACAATGGGAGAACTTCGTGAGAACCTTCAGAGATTAAGTCAGCCAGAAGATAGATCATGATAATATTTGATCGTGCAGTATAAAGTGAAGTTTACTATGCTCTCAAGACATTCATCATAACTCATTCATAGGCAACGGAGAAATGTCATGGGTTTTTTCTAGATTGAATGATTCAATCAGACAGTTATTAGTGTCATCTAGGATTGAAAACTATTTAGTGCTAGTGGAGAGGACCAGATGAGTGAAAAGAAATTTTCAGTAGACTTAAAAAAACGTGGGAATTTGCACAAGAGGAAGAGCTTAGAAGATGTGGCAGTAAGAATTCATTTTAGACGATCTGGCAACAGCAATATAGAGTCATGTGTTAAATGTGGGAAGTTGCACCGTGGTGAGTGCTAATTTGGTTATAGGGCATGTTATTTATGTCAACAGCCTGAACATCAAATAAGGAACTGCTCTAATTCTACTAGAAAGTTCACATCAAATGCTAACTTAAGAATTCAACTCAAAAAAAATTTCAAGGGAGATCTACTTTAAAGGTGGTCAACAGAAGATAGCAGAAACTAGTATAATAAATCATAAAGAGCAACAAAAATAGAACATTTGACCATAGCATTCCTCAACTCATCAAGAGTTTGAAGAACAAGTTGCTATTGATGCAGATGTTATATGAGCGTCATGTTAGTTATCAAGTATTGAGTACTCATATATGTTTCCATTTTAGAAGTTAAGTGTTGTAATAGTTATCATATTTAGAATGTGTGGTTATTTTAGTTACGTTATTATATCTCAAATATTTGAGGAATGTTCAGTTGAAATATATTATCATAAATATTGAATTTATCATAAATGCTTTTATTATCACTAAAAAAAATTAGACATTCTTAAAAAAAATTTTATAGTTCAAGTTTCATCTACATAATGATCAACTTTTGTGAAGTTCATAAATAAATTTAAAGAGAAAAAAATTGTAATAACTATATAAAAACATATAACAAAATTATGTAAATTCAAGCAGAGACTGATTCGACGATTTTGAAGGGGGGAGACATGCATTTGAACTGTACAAGAACGAGAAGTAGACGGTGAGGGTGAGGAACATCAAGGGTTTTGAAACTTGGTCGAAGTGATGACATATCGGCAGGGTGTGTGTGGTTAGGCACAACTGCAAGAGAACTCAATAGTGAAACAAGAGAGGTATCTCCCGTGAGTCTGTTGCAGGTGTACGTCAAAGAGGAAGAAATGCCTTGAAGCATTGTGGTTGTCGCGTGCATCTTGGGCAAGATATACGATGACACCACTTGCACGTGTGAAGCTTCGACACGTGTGAAGTTTGATGCAAGAATGAAGAGGGGAGGAGAACAGCGTCCTAGCTTGCGAGAAGGCCGAACCAAAGCTTTTTGAATAGCTTTTTGGGCAGCAATTTAATTTTCAAGAGCTTCGCAGCTACTTCTTCAAACAGCCGCTACATGAAGCTTAAGTTGTATTCTTAAGTTGATCGCTTCCTCTTCTACAAGAAGATTCAATAAGCTCTATTAACTTTGAATTGAAAAACTGAGAAGTGGTAAAGGTGCACACTTATGGGAGAAACCCTGATCACAGGATTATTAGTTGCATGTGCTCTCTCCGAGGTGGCAATCCATGCGACAACTGAAAATTTTCTACAAATTATTGTAGGAATGATTGGATCAATGTCGGAGTTTCTGTCAACCCTATGTGATATGTCTCTTACAGACCATGCAGAACGATCAAGTGCAAACCCTACATCCTGTATTGCCCTAATCAAGGTCTTGAGTGTCACCAAGACCTTGCACAAACTATAGTCACCGAGAAGCACCACCGTCTTATTTTCCTCATGGAACTCCAATGTCAGGAGTTTCCAATTCATCTTAGTCTCCCCCAAGGATTGCAACAATGTCGTACTCAATATCACGTTAGTGCTCCCTAAATCCCAGAGAAGAAAATTATCCATCACCTGAATACCTTGCAATATTAAAATCACTCATTTACAAACTTCCCCTATTCTTCTCCACTTGGCCCATCCCCATCATGACTCTAAAACTTCATGGTCAACCATCTCGATCCCATGACAAGCGGTGGCAAGTTTGTGTGAAACTTCACGATTTCTTTTTCTTTTTTTTTCCAGGGCCGTGAATCTCTCTTGCAGGGACAAGAACCACCCTTCCATGAATAAGAAACACTCATCTATTCCGGATTTGATTTGGTTGACCTCTCCCTCTAATTTCTCCTCCAAAACATCTACCTTCTTGGTCGTCATTACTACCAGGATGATTTTTTCTCATAGAGGCAGAACTCAAATATATCGTGATCCTTTTGTTGGCTTTCCCTGTAGTTGGAGCAGTGATTGTATAGAGAGGTTCGGTCACAAAGGCGAGGTCGTGATCCTGTATGCCATTTGATTTGAACGTATCCGACTGCGATCCCATCGTTGGCTTCCCAGATAACTCGAATCGAGATTGTATCTTGAGGTTCGATCATGAAGACAATGGAACTCCTGTTCACCATGATCCCGTCATTAGCTTCCCAAAATTTTTGAATGCTCTGATACCACTTTGATAGGAATGAGACAAGTTTTCACATTAATTAGAGCAGAAATAATAGATTATATTGATACCAAATCAAAACGATACAATCTTGAATACATAAGATAAACACCTACAGTTCGAGAGGTAGGTGATCTCTCCAAAACCTTAACCCTGAAATTCAAGACAACAATCACACATAGCATAACCCTAAACATATTAAGCTCCATTTATACTCCACAATAATAACTAAAAAAAATTAAATTGCCTTTTTAGTCTTATGTCTAACATAAGTTTTCAAATTATTTGGAGGACAATGTCGTAGATGTTGGTCTAACAGAATTTTCATCATAAAAGAAAAGAGTGTGCTCATCTAAAATTTCAATACATTAAGAAAATGTTGAAAAGAAAAAATTGGTGAAGACCAAAAGGATTTCAACAAATCATAATCATGTAAACAGGCTAAATAAAATATCACCAAAAATTAAATTTCACAATAGTGTTCAGAAGTTGAATGTGGTTTTAGTAGTAATTTTGAAAAAAAGTTGTTGCTCTAGGATGAGTAAGTTTCATATTAAATTCAAGTGGGTATTATTAGTATGGTTTATATTCATTTAACACAATTTGCATTATTTGCAACTAACCCAATAGATTTCAAATTTTAAAAGTTGCAGGTTGGTTATTAAGTGACTAGGTTTCACTTTTGTTGAACTTTGTGTGGCTGCTGTAGCCTTGAATATGAATTACATAAATACCTTAAGTTGTCATGTTTATACCAATATATTTTGAATTGTATTCATGCTATTTTCCCTGTATCTTTTCTTTTCCTCTCCTTTTCTTCCTTTTATGTTACCGTTGAATTCTAGAGCGAGAACAGCACAATTTTGTTGTCTTCCTTTTGTCAGTTTCCTGCAATCATGTCAAGCCTCTCCAACAGCTGCTGCTATTCTGCACGAAGAAAGCTGAAAAAAAATCTATTACATGTTTAAATCATCTCAAATTATCCAAAACTGCATAAGACTAAGGGTCTGTTTGGCACAGCTATAAGTGTGTTTGGCGTTTTCAAAATGCCGCTCCACTGTTTGTTTCGTGCGTTCGCATAGCTTATCGAAAAATGTTGTTTCGCTTTTTTTAATAGACACGGACACGAAATCGATGCGGCTCTCGTCTTCATTCTGCGTTTAACGTTTTTTTCCCTCAGGTGCCTTCCGTCTCCGCTCAGCCAGGGATACTTTCTCCGTCTCCGCTCTCAGTTCTTAATGGTTTTGGCGGCCCTATCCTCCCCTTACCTAACAAGCATCAGGAGCACCAGATCTTCTACCAATTCCTTTCGGAGTTACCTACCCTCTTCTCTCTTTTTTCCTCTCCACCATCGCCGACTTGCAGTCCTAATAAAAACCAAAGCTTCAAGGCTTCCTTTTCTTCCTCCATCTCCAGCGCGAGTCCTGGAACTAAGGATGACATTCTTAAGCTTACCTATCTAGAGGTTTGCTTCTCTGTTTTCTTTAAATTTTGTCAGACGAGTTGAACGCATTCCTTTTTACCAGGGATTATGGACCGTGGATGGGGTGAACGTTTTGTTGGATTCCATCTTGGTTGGTAATCTGGATTTTGGTGTGCCTTGGCTGTATGACGCCGCCAAAAAGGTTTTAACAAACTTTCGGGCAATTTATTCCACTATTTTCTTGTTCTTCATTTCATATTGATTTATGGACTATACTTTATTGATATGAAACAGCCTTAATTGTGTATTAATCCCCTGAAGGTAGCTTGAAAATCTCCCTGAGGTAGATTGCCTGCTTAGTTTTAATTTACTCTATAGTTTTGTGAAGTTGTTCGTTTAATTATCAGGTCTTCACAGACTAACACAATGCATAAACAGTTTGTTGGATTTCACTTTTTTAGCCTCACTAGAGGCTTGAAAGAATTCACAAACATCAATTACTTTATAAGCATCACACCATTTTCATTAAACGCACATTATAAATACTTTTATGTTGCACTTAGTAATTGAAGGTAATTTTGCAATAGATGAGCATTACAGATTTGAGCTTGCCATATTTTAGTGCCTTTTCAAAATAATTTTATGTCTTCACTAGAAAAGCCTACAAACCTTTTTTAAAAACTAAGAGTTGTTCCTCGATAGTGATTGGGGTTCGATGGTATCCCTAGAGGACGATGTTGTTTGTTTCAAGCTTCTTCTGCATTTTAAAATTAATATTATTATACTTTTAATTGTAATTTTAAAATATTTTTTTCTTTTTTTTTAAGTTTCTTGATACTCACTTTTAAGTGAGAAGTATATTTTTTTGTACTGTTATAAAGTAGTTTTTTGCTTCAAAACTATCAAATATATAGTCATGACAGTTCTGTTGCAAACAACACTGCTGCACAAGGGCAGACTGGTCATTTATCCAGAAACAGCTGCAACTCAGTTTTTTTTCAAACGCACAAGTCAAACAGTCAGTCGGTTTATCTGAATCGGTTGTTAATCAGCAGTTTATCAGGATAAGATGCTTATCTAGATAAGTTGTAGTTGCCCCAAGCATGCCCTAAACCATTGAAGGCGAAAAGCTGAAGACAATTTGTGGTTGTCGAATACTACAACAAACATGACATCGTCGAAGGAAAGAGAATTCACAGGACTATAGAAGTGCAATTCAAGAAATTGAATATTGGGAAAAAATAAGACTACTTGGTGTGAGAATTAGTTTCAGCACGGGTTTCAATCAAGAAGTGTTGAAAGATTGATGCAGGAGCTTAACGTCGGGTTGCAGTAATGTAACTACTAAAGTACACTGTCTCTTTTTCTCCTACATGATCCCTTTTTTTTCTATTTCCTTCTTATTTATCTATTAGCTATTATATGTGTGGTTTTGCTTGCTTGGGGTTAGCTTTTGATTAATTCCACATATCAAATTTTTGTCAGGGCAGTCGTCGGCATCATTTCCCCTCTGAGTGTTGTATCTGAGAGATTAGGCGACGCCCTGGCTATATCTCTCTCCCGATGTGATGATTATCTTTCTCTTATTCCCTTCCGCATCATCCCACGCCGCTCGTTGTCGCCGTACCTCGGTGCAACCGCCCGGAACTGCACTCGATTTGTCGTTTTCTACAGTCCTCAGCCTAATAGTCACCTTCACCTACCTTCTAGTACTGCTCTCGCCAAAACCACACCTCCTTCTCGTTATCCCAACCCTCACACAGTGTCGCTACTACCCAAGACAACTAAGGAACAACTTATTCTTTTGTCCCCGTCGCTATCCACTCCAAGCCTCCACAATTGTCCTTGCATTTCTGCACCTTTCTAGATATCACAAAATTAAAAAGCTTAAAGTATCTTTGGTTAACCACTAATATTTCGGTTACACGACTCAAGTGAAGGTTGCTAAAGCGTAAGACTTAGTTATCAGATCATTAATTTCAATCCCTCCCTTTAATGAGTATTCACATTTCCATTGAACTAATTATATAATCTCATTAAATATTCAAGATTCCTAACATGAGGCTCTTTAAAGTGTACAATCAACTCAATTATGAAAATTACTTCAAGGCAACTAGCATGCATAACTCCCTCATCCGAACTTATTGTCTATCCTAAGCATGCCACTAAGAAAAACTGCAATAAATAACAAGAGCCTAGCATATAACAACCAAAATTGAAATAAGAAAATCCACCATGATTAAACATCATTACATGGAGATAAATGCATGTAAACAAATCACTCGGGTGAAAATCCATGAACTTCATATGACTTGCATAAGTAACACCAAAAATATTCAAAACAAATCCAAATGGAAATTCAAAACAACATTCAAATCAAATTTCAAAATAAATACAAAAAGCAGCAAATGCTCAACATATTAGATGATGTTTGGGTTGTCTCCCAAGATAGCGCTTGGTTTAACGTCCTCAACCTGGCCAAAAAAACTTCTTAAATGATCAAAATTCCAATTTAGTAGTCCTCGATTAATCGCCCAATATTTTGTTGTCCCTGAGTTTTTATTAAAACCTCATTTTTCAGTTTTTCTTACAACTTTTCTCTCTCAATTTAATAGTACTTTTCCAAAGAGTGTGTAGAGAATTTATTCAAATTATCATTCCTAAAAGTATTTTCTATATCCAAATTCTCTCAATTAATTCTCCTAAGGGTGGTCCTATAAGCTCAACTATCTCCCCCACAATATAAGGGATTTTCTTGAATAAAAGAACATATTCTTCCTCAGATTGTCCAACCAAAATCATCCAACCCAGCCCGCTCTTTAGGAACCAATTCTTCAAATTCAAAATTATAGTTATTTAGTATCCCTGATACCGCTAACTGTTCAATTTGATTTTCTAAATTTCTTAATGTTGTTGTTTGATTTCGTAATTGATTTAGCTGCTTTATTAAAAAATCATTCAAATTCTCATTTTCCTCAGGATAGTTACTATTCTGGTTATTTCAATATTTTACGGGATTGCTTTGGGGGCTCCACCATTCTGGTTTTCTAAGCTTTTGTCATTACTAGTCCAATTAAAGTTTTGGTAAGTTGACCAACTTGTGTTAAGTGTTGGAATATGGGTCATCAAACCTAATTCCTATGGCAAGGTGTTCAAAACCCATGTGACCGCTAGCTATCATTAGGTTGGAATACTCCTGAAAAGATATAAATTGGTTTTCTTGATGGTTTGTCGTTCATAAGTGTTGAAAACCTTTTTGGCTTATATAATATTTTTTTTTCAGTTTTTTTAAATTTTCAGCACCTGCAAAAAAATACAAAACAATAGTACAAGTGCAAAACAATAACTAATGAAAACAAAACAGGAAAGATAGTGTCAAACCTCGATTCTAAATTTTTCAACAGAAGTTCTCATAAAATCAAAATGATTATAAACGTTTTTTTTCCCGACAACGGTGCAAAAAACTTCATAGCTGAAAATATAACGAGAAGTAACTCAGTCGATCACTCAAGTATATATGTCAAGTAATATTCAGTCTGAAAGTTTGTGTGTCGATCCCACAAAAAAAGGCTGACAATTATTCTTGGCAGAAAATACCTTGTTTACTAACTTTGCGAACAAAGCTTGGCGTGATCACAACAGGAGGTTGAAATCTTAAAAGGAGGTTGAAATCTTATAAATCCTGAGAGAAAACAAAAAAACGATTGTAAAAAACTGAGAAAGTATTAATGTTTTTCAAGAGTGATAGGGCTCATGTCTTTATGATTGGAGTATGATGGGGTTTCATGGTTGTTCTTGACTTTATCCTGTATTATAGTTGGCAACTGGGGATAAGTTTCTTCTTATGCATATGTTAAGGTCAAAAGAAGAATTAAAAACCTATAAAGTTAAGTTTTACTTAATCCCATGGCATTTCCCAGGATTCTTCCAATCCCCTATCAAGATTGCAGAATCCTACTAGAATATGTCTATCATGTCAGAATGCTATGGTTAATCTATTCGTTCTAATACACAACGGGCATAAATAATAAATCATGAAAAAATTTTAACATCTCAATTGGTCAGACTAGGAGTAAATGAAATCCAAAGAGTTAAAACAACATAATGTTATAAAAACAAGAAAAAATTATACATGAAAGACATATAGAAAAACCACGATAAATTCACTAACCTTACATCACAAAGAAACGAGCGAAAATATAACCACACATAGAAGAGGAAGCCATAGACATAAAAGCCATGCAAATTATCATTACAAGAAACAAAGAGTTGCAAAATTTACAATCAAGACTTGTTCTCTTCGCCAAAGTAGAACTCTCTCTCATGCAAAACTCTCAAAGAATACACAAGAACAAAGGGGAAAAGAAGATGTAAAAATAGTCCCTAGAGGTTTTAATCCAAAGAGAGGAGAAAACCCTAGGGGAGAACTCTCTCTCCCCAAAAATCTTCTCTTCTTACAGCCTCCAGCCGCCCATGATGCCCTGGACAAATCCCTAAAGACATAAATATAGGCAAAGCTCGGCAAAGGCAAGAAAAATCCTTCCAAATTCAATTCAGCGATTCTAGCACGGGGACGTCGCGATGCTGGCGCTGGTACATCGAATCTAGAATGAATTAGCATGTGTGCGCTCTCTTTTGGGTGCGGGTGCTTTAACACAGCGCGTGCACGCTCTGTTTTGAGTGTGTGCATGCAGTAAAAGGCAATGCGGGTGCGCTGGGTTAAATGTAACCTTTAATTGCTAAAATTCTTTTTTCGTTCTGAAACAATGTCTAACCTATCACCCAATCAGCCGTTTTAATTTTTAAATTTTAAACTTTTTTAAACTTTAAAACTTGGTTTTATGATTTATTGAAAAAGAGAGATGAGTTTTATAAATATGAAAATAGTTTTGATGTAAATTTAATTTTTGAAAATAACATTTTAATTTAAAAATAGATGAGACCAAGCGAGTCTCACATTTTGGATAGTTTCGATGACTAAGCACGATACCACGAGTAATACACTTATTCCAAAGAATAAACATATCACTTGTAGTAGGCTCAATCACCTAAACTAAAGAATTTGTGACATCAGTTTGGTCTGCTAAATATTTTATATGAGGCCAACAAGTTCCTCTACCTAATATAAGGATTAGATAGGGTTTATTTTACCTGGGTTTCAAATTCTCTATAGAGGCAAACCTCTATAGTTAATTATATCTTAAAGGACCGGGGTCACTTAAGAAAACTCTCGATTAAGATCAGTGGTTTTACCTTCCAGATTTCAAAGTTTAGGTCTCCAAGATTGGACACGGGAAAATCAAAAGGAAGTGGCTCAAACAGGAACAGTTATTTTAAGAAATTCAAAGGAGTGAAGAGTAGGGGATATCACAGATCTAGGGAGAACCCCAGTGATCTCCGAACTATCCTATTGTTTGGTTTTATGTCTTTGAAATAATGTTATTTAATGTTTGATCCTGCAATTTATTTAGAATTTAGGGCTTATATTCGCATAATATCTGACCGTGCAAATAGTTTAAAAAGATAGGAGGATTTACACTGTACCGTACAGTAACCTCAGAATCCTAAAGTGTTAGAACTTATAATTGCATAATCAGGGATATGCAAAAGCCTAAAGGTGATATGTGAGAGTTTACGCTGCGCTAAGCATACCACATTGAACTCCTATGGGTTGTTATTTAAACTAAAGAAAATGATCGATGTTATGAATGTGTTTTGATGTTGATAATTCATCTTGAAGTTGCTCCTCTGAATGTCCTCGTCGTGCTGTCCACGTTGTTCGCTTCAAGCTCTTCATCGTAGCAACTCCAGGTTTGATGTCAATCCTATGTAATCACTAGGTTTTCCTACACTAAGGTATGGTGTGTAACAAGATCATAAAGCATGCAGTATATAGGAAAAAGACTATAATGTACAATAAAAGCAAGAGGACAATATAAAAAGCTGGAAGAACAATTAACATGCTAGGAGAACAGTATAACATGTTGTGAAGTAAAATACTGTAATGTAAATCAAACTTGTATATTTGGGAGGTCTGCTGCTCCTTTAAGCTAGCTAGTATTCATTGTATAAACAAAAGAAACATTGTCTGAAAAACAAAAAAAAATCGACAAATAATCCACACGATAGAAAACTCAAGAAAATTAACAAGTAACAATTTAAATAAAACTATCAAAACCTTGAGNTATATATATATATATATATATATATATATATATATATATATATATATATATATATATATTTGTACTCGAGGGTCGTCGAAGGTTACTCGGTCACCCGGATGTATGAAGTCCGTCACTCCATTAGAAGTATGTCCTACTAAACCTAACTTAAGAGGATACTTGTTAGCCCTGAACAGGCAATCAACAGGTGGACAACCAAGTTGTAATATATATTTAAAATTTATTATTTTTGGCATGCATATAGATTTCAAACATACAAAAGAAAAGTTGTATCAATTTTTTTTATAGTGAAAATATTTTTATAAATATTCTTATCATATCTATTCTTATGAGTTTTGGAAAGTACAATGTCCACGAGTCGATCACGATGTCGAACGTAGGACCACCAACCTCTTAAGAAGGTACGGGTCTCCCTCTAGTCATATGTCAGTGAATGATACTTTCATCCTACAGTTCATCAGGTCCCAGAATTGAGTCATGGTGTTGTAGGATGAGATATCATTTTGTTCTACCACCGGCATGTCTTTGTCATCATCGCCCTACGCCACAAAACAAAACCGACATACTTGCGACCTTGCTTGATGGTTTCATATATAGTAAAAGACTATACATGAGCACTTATGTATCAGATATAAGCACAAAAAACCGAACCAAGAAGAACGGAAAAAAAAAATAAAATTGGGATGAGAGAGAGGAGGAATTGATTTACCCAAAAGATCGAAAGGGTAAAAGGTTAAGCAATCCTCAAAACTGTATCAAAAAATGTCTAAAAGAGAGCCCAAGATCCTTGAATCAATCCAAGAAGGATATTATTTTCTCAAATTTTATAATTGGATCAACCCATGAAGGGTATCCTTTTCAAGTCTTTGTTTCAAATAGATTGAAATGGACTCAAGACTAACATAACATTGTACTCATAGCTCCACTCATGAATTCATACGTCCAAGTCTGAACCTAAATATGATATTTATGTTTTCCAAGCTTTCATGTTGTCTTTCTAAACACTTTCATAAGCTTTCAAATTATTTTATGAATCAAATTCATATCAACTTTATAATTCTCCAAAACAAGAAAATTCATTAAAAAATTTTCATGTCATAAAAAAAATAAGAGGAAGTAATCGGTAGAGAGGGAACCGCCACATGAAGAGGTCACCAGTTAAGGTTCACGGGTAAAGGTCAACAAGAGAACAGTCAACACAGCATAGGCCCACGGGTAGGGGCAACAAAAGAGAACAGCCAACACAACATAGGCCCACGGGTAGGGGCAGCCAGAGGAAGACCATAAAGGGTCATGAACACAAAGCAAGGCTCACGGCCAAGGCAATAGGAAGAAGACCCTCACATATTTAAGTTCACGGGTAAAGCCAAAAAAAGAGAGCAGCCAAGCCCCAAGAAAACTCACGACCAAGGACCACAAAGAGAACAAACCAGCTCATGAGTAAAGCCAGAAAAGAGAGCAGCCAAGCCTCATAGCAAGCCCACAAGTAGAAATTATGAAATGCACAACCAAACTTCAACATAAGTCCACACTTTAAAACAAGAAATAGGGCAAAAGTTTATAGGTAGGGGCAGCAAAGAGAAAGCCAAGCCTGAACCATGTCACAAAACCAAAGAACCGCTGCAGCAAGTCCCACGGCCAGGGGCAAATAAGAAGGCCACAAAGGCAGCAGCACCGAGTAATGCTCACGGCCAAGGCAACAGAAAGGAAACCACCATAGGTACTGCTTTTACATTGCCTTTGATATACATAAGAAAGTGAATGAACAAGCTACCATAAACTATCCAAACCGAAGCCATTTTCATCAAGTAAGACATTGTAATGAATTGATCAGCTTATTTCAAACAATCCCATATAGAAGTGTATACTAAAATCATAAATTTTGAGATGACAAACTTGATTACCCATAAAAATCACAAAAGGAACATCATATCAAGAATTTTCAACCCAACCGAACCAATTAAAAAGGCAAGACAGGAAACCGTAGCTAGTAAACTCGAGCTCAGCGCAAAAGGCAAACAAGTCCAGCACATGAGTGAAACCGAGCCCATCAAAGGGCTAAAACAACAAGAGATTTCAGTCAGGACATGATACCAAAAAGGAGCTAAACCGAGCCCATCAAAGGGCCAAACCCAGTCCCGGTCTAGGGGCAAACCAAGCTCAACACAAGGAGCAAGCCAAGCCCAATGAATGGTCCAAACAATAAGAGGTTTCAGCCAACGTACAATCACCAAAAGGAGCCAAACCAAGCTTCATACACAGCCCAACACAGGTGCAACCCAAGCCCAACACAGGTGCAACCTGAGCCCAAAAAGAAGAGTAAAACAGAGAACCATGCCAAGCATACCTGAGTTCAGCAAGAAGGGACAAAAATAAAATGCATTTGTAGCTCTACTAAATCAGTAAAAGGAAACCAGCAGATAAACCTTTGAGCCAAACATTCCTTGTTTCAAATTCTATTAAACCCCAACATATAGGCTAGAGAGAAGAACATAGCTTAGGCCAAAACCGAGCCCTCCAAATGGGGGAAAATAGAGAGAAATTTCAACCAGAATCCATCTCAAAAGAGTCGAAGCCGAACCCAACAAATGGGTCGAAACAAGAAAAAAATTTCCAGCATAGGTTCAGTCTCAAAAAGGCAAAACCGAACCCACCAAATGGGCTAAATGAAATGCAATTTCCAGCTAACATAATGCCAAAATCGAGCCCTCCAAATGGGCTAAAAATAGAGAAAAATTTTCAACAAGGATTCAACTCCAAAAAGCTAAAACCACATCCAACATATGGGCAAACCGAGTTTTCATAGGGACAAAACAGAAACGAGAATTTCAGCAAGGATCCAACTCCAAAAAGACAAAACCGAGCCTTTCAAATGGACCAAAAATAGAAAATATTTCCAGCATTTGCTTTCAAATAGTGATAGGTAAAATTGAATAGAAAAGTTTGAATAGATTTTTTTAAAGCCAGCATTTTCCAACATTTGTTTTGAACATGAGTAATAATAATAAATAACTCTGATACTCTATTCTAACATGCATTTCTACAGGGGCAAGTTTCTTTTCAAAACTACCTCTATGATATTTTCAAATATCTCAAGTAAGAAGAGCAAAGGCAGCCCATATTATGCTCTATTTTAATGTTTCCAGAGACTATTTCATGCTTAAGTTTCAAAACAAGCCCAAATTTTGCTTCCACATGTTTTAGAAAAGGAAATAAACATTTTTTTTTATACCATCCTAAATAGTGCAGAATTGAGAAGAGAAGGATAATAACTCTTGGTGTAGATTCAATAGTAAACTCAAGAACCAGCCTAAGGAAACAAAAATCAACAAAAACCTCCTTAAGCACCTTGATATAAAAGCCTAAATCTCCTGAAAAGACTTAGGAAATACGGCAGCAAATGTTTACGCTCAAAGATGCCTCAAATCCTTTCTCTTCTTCTCAAAATGCTCACTGGATCAAGATTTTCTTATGCAAAACAAGCCAAAATCTTGCTTCCACATGTTTTAGAAAAGGAAATAAACATTTTTTTTATACCATCCTAAATAGTGCAGAATAGAGAAGAGAAGCATAATACCTCTTGGTGTAGATTCAATAGTAAACTCAAGAACCAGCCTAAGAAAACAAAAATCAAAAGCCTAAATCTCCCGAAAAGACTTTGGAAATACGGCAGCAAATGTTCACGCTCAAAGATGCCTCAAATCCTTTCTCTTCTTCTCAAAATGCTCACTGGATCAAGATTTTCTTATGCAAACCTAGGGCAACTTTAAAACAAAGCCTGGAGAAAATCCGGCAGCACCTCCACTCTCTTTTTTTTTAATTTTCGGCCAAGCCCAAAAACTTCCCCAAGGTGGGGTTTTATAGGCAAAAGAGGANTTTTTTTTTTAATTTTCGGCCAACCCCAAAGACTTCGCCAAGGTGGGGTTTTATAGGCAAAAAAGGAGAAGAGCCGCCACCTACCAGCCTCACTGATGGACGAATCAGGTAAAGGGAGAAGAAAAAAAATGCATTTAAGGAGAAGGAAATGCATCTTAGGGCAGAGGAAGAGTCAATCAGGTGGAGTTTCACCGTTGGAGAGCCGCTCGGTCGAGCGGAGCTCGAGGAGACGAGCCGCGTGCGCTAATGGCAGAGGAATGCCGCGTGTGGGGAGCTCGCGATCGAGCCAAGAGGTGCAAACTAGGGTTGCGGCCGATCGCGAGAGAGGAGAAAGCGATCGGGCGGCTTGATCGAGCGGCTGGATAGAGCGGCTAGATGAGTGAGGAGAAGAGTGCGGAAGTTATGGCTTCGTTCGGGCTGAAGAGGGAGTCGACCGGAGCCGGTGTGCGTGAGTTAAGGTCTGAGTGGGATTATAAATATTATTAAATTAATAAAATAATTAATTTTTTAAAAATAAAATTTGATTCATGCATTTTATTCGTGCGTCACAACATAATAAAATAGATATCTCTTTTTGGTAATTTTGGCGTTCCGGATGCATTGACGCAGTCTATTTTGTCGTTGGATAATGTTTTGATGAATTCATCAATTTGCGTGCAATTTTGCTCATGTCGGAAATTATGGCAATATGAGTGTCTTTTCCTGCTAAAATTGATGTCCCAAACGCGTTGGCATGGTCCATTTTGTCGTCAGAGGTACGAAGAAGTTCACTTTTTTACTCATCCTTTAGGCTCAATTTAAGTTCAATATTGTGCAATTTAGAATTTTGTGCATTTGGTGAGTGTGTGTGATGATAAAATCATGAAGTGATTTTTCTATGGTTTGAAATTCTATTGGAAACTTCTCCTTGAGTCTCCACACAATAGCCCTTAACCGCTCGTCCATAAGACGATAGTTTTAAGACCATAAATGCTAGACATCACAGGAATATAGGAAGTGGTTGAAATTTCTAAAAAGGGTGGATCCCAATTCTAGTTTTCTAAGATGGTCAATAGAAACTCCGAGAGCTAGATCTTAGGATCCTAAGAAAAAGAGTGATGACCTCAAAATGAGGTCAACACACCCACACAAATAAAAGAAAAATATCATTCTCAAGCATATTATCATGATAAATAAGAGAATTAACATTGTATTTAATGCAGTAAAATTACGTAAATTTACCTCGTATCAGTTACTCTAACTGTTACAGTATCGCGATCACTTTTATTACCTATTTAATCCCTTATCTTTTTATATTTACTTCTTATCTAATTCCTTTATATTTTATCTATTACCTATTATATATATGTGGTTTTGCTTGCTTAGGATTAGCTTTTGATTAATTCCAAATCCCATATTGTTGTGAAGACAGTCGACGGCATCTGTTCCCTCTTTGAGAACTGTATCCGAGAGATCAGATGGCGCTCCGACTAAATCTCTCTCCCGCTGTGGTGATTATCTTCCTCATATTCCCTTCTGCATCCTCCCACATCGCTCCCTGCCGCCATATCTCACTGCAGTCGCCAACAACAACACTTGATTCATTGTTTTCAGCAGTCCTTAACCTACCAACCACCTCCCTCGCTTCTAGCATTGTTGCCGCCCAAACCACAGCTCTTTCATGCTGTCACAACCCTGCCACTGTGTCGTTGCCACCCAGGACCTACTTCATGCTGTCCTCGCTACTATACAACCAACCTCCTCGCTGCCATCACTCAGGACAGCCTCCACACTTATCGTCCTTGCATTTTTGCACCTCCCCCTGACTGTCACCAGCAATATTTTGATGTCGCCAACCATCCCAATCTACCTAGCGGACCTCCACCACCCTTGGGATACATTTTAAGGGTTTTTTCTCTGTCGTTTTATGTTTGTTATCATTTATTTCTTGTTTGAAGAGTCGTCATTGTAATTCTATTTGAATTCAGTAATAATATTTTTATTTCTATTGCGGTTTAGGTTAACTCTGATATCAAAGATATTCTTCACCAATCACTTCTCATTCTTACACCAAACAAGTTACTCTGTTCAAAAGCAAACCTATTATTATACCCGCCAAAGTGATTTATAAAGATAAATCATAGTCTAGTGACTTACATATGTTAGTTTTATGTCGTTTCGGAACTTTTATGTCACTTTTTATTATCGTGAGTTATTATGTTAAAATAACCTTTAAGGTGTGTTTATTATTTCTGTGATTCAATTATTAATATAAATAGTTGTCTTATCTCAATTGCGACAATTAAAAGGTATAAAATCGATTTCCTCTTCTTTTCTCCTCAGGATCATGTGATGCCTTCCTATTTCTTGAGTGAATCGGAACCGGTGTGAGACAATCTAAAAACCTTTCTACAAGTATCGATCTCCCTTCCTATCTCAATCGAGCATTTTTATCTTCATCTCTGTCCTATTTCCAGTTCTAACATCAACCCTAACATAGCAAACCATGATGGAAAAACTATTACTCTTTTTCCTTGTGAGTGATACAATTTACTTATCGAAATTTAAATGTATCTTCTAAATTTTTTAAGGACGAGCCACGCAGCATAACCTTTAGGTTATCTAACTATAGTTTTGGAACCTTTCAAATTTGGTACGCCAACATGATGCCCAAGAACAAATGAGTTAATACTCGTTAATACGAAGGTAACTATGGAGCAGATGTTATAGGCGAGAACAAACATAATATTCACAGATATACATAATATGGGAAAACGATGAAAAAAAATAAATTTTAAAAACATATGAATAAAAGCTAGCAAGTCATGAAAACTCTCAGGTATGTGATAAATTTCATTAATGCTTTAAGCAATGCACAGTGAATCATCCTGGCCTGATACATTTACTCTTCATACCTCTTCCAAAGAAGCATTCCCTGCCCTTTCACCAATGCCATTCACAGTAACCTCTAGTTGTCGTGCTCCAGCACCAGCACCCTAGCAGAACATGTGAGGCCAAAGCTGAAATCGAACATAAAATCATATTGCAGAACAAGAAGATAGAGAAGGGGAGATCATATTGTTACTTTTCATACCGCTAAAGTATTGGCTGTTGCAAGTCCCAAGTCATTTTGACAATGTGTTGAAATGACTGCATTTTCAATCCCACGAGTATTTGCTTTTATGTCAGAAATTAGTTGACCAAATTCATGAGGAATAGTATAGCCAACTGTATCAGGAATGTTCAACGTTGTAGCTCCAGCCTTAATTACTTCTTCAAGAATGTGATAAAGGAATTCACGATCAGACCTGTATATAAACATAGAAATTCAGAAGAAAACTGTAAATATCTTGTTGTTCAAATTAGTTTTAGCATAAAAAATAAGCGGAAGACCAAAATTGGCGAATAAAACGTTTGAAGATAAATGGATGCCAATTAATTGAATGATAGTTGTTGAAGGCATACCCCTAAGTGAAAATCTGTAAACTTCACTCTGTAGTGCATTCTAAATCCTACAAACTTCTTAGTTTTATCCCAACATTTACATCCTCATAGTCTGTAGTGATATCCTATAATGCAAACATAAGATGACTAAGAACTTTCACAGAAGTTTTGCAAACACCTAATTTAGTTTGAAACCAATGTGAACCTTTTTCACCTCACTCATACTTTCCCCGCGTATGCAGCATTTGACATTTCATTGGATTTAGGAAATGATGGGCGCCTAAATGTGGTGTCAGCACAGACCATTATAAATGTGGTGTCAGCACAGACCATTATTATACCACAAGTCATATAATTTTACCACCAGTTTGAACGAGAGCTCCTAATCTATCTAAGTCAATACGCTGCCATAATTGCCTTGTGTCTTTGGAGTCCTTTTGACTAAATGCATGCAACACCATTCCTTCTACTTTATACCAAATTGGCACTGACTGTAAAAACCGATCCATGAACTTGAATTCCCTTTCCCATGCAAGTATTTCAAGTTCTATAAGATTCTTAATTCCATTCTAACAATTTCATTCTCGAGTGTTGCTGCAATAACCTCATTTCATATCTCAAGCATCTAAAACCAGGCGTCCAATCAGAAACAATGCACCGAAACATCTTTTTTGCAGGTGTATAAACCTGAAGTTAACAATAGCAGCCCTCAATCAAAAACTAACAACATCCAGGCATGTTACTTTCCATGTTATTCGATAAAACATAGGTTTACAGTAACCAGGACACCTTTAATGCTGCGATAGAGACTAGAAAACAAAATTTTAGAGGGTTCTAAGAAAAAAACGTATGCCTCGGGGAATGTCAAGTTTCAGAATTTACATGAAAAAGCAGTAGAAAAATAACAGCAGGAAATCCTTCGCTTTAACTAGAGAAATTAATGCAGAAAGAATAGAAAGAGCAATGCTATACATCCAACAAAACAAAGACATAAATTAAAATCATAAAGGTGGATAAATAAAAAAGGAAGATGATTCTAAACACTTTTAATTTTGTTGGTCCACCAAAATCTTAGGCATAAGGAACAAGAAATGGAGATTTTGAGTATAGATTTATTTAGGGGGTATAGCTATCCTTAAAGAAAAGGCTATGCAAAAACAACAAGCAAGTGTTCCAATCCCATATTCTTCTTAAATCTACATTAACCAAGGAGAAAATTGCTTTGAAAATGTACTAGCCCACTTGACAAAGAGAAAAGGAGACAATGGTTAAAGAAATAAAACAAAGGAAATTAAAAATTATTCAAGTCTCAGTGTGAAATTCATGGGCCATTGATTAAAAGAGAAAGTTATCACTCCAAAGTCATGGATACAAGTTATATACTTCGTGATTTAAGCTCACAATTCAAAAAAAAGGACATTATTCCCAGTGATGATCAAAGTGAAAAAGCTTAGATGAACCGCAACTTGAGAAAATGCTCAAGTTCCCGCCTTGATATAAAAATGCTCACAAAATTTCCAAGAAGGCTTTTAGAAAAAATAAGTTGCATTAAACAATCAGAACTACATTTGTGGGTAAACAAACAAACTTTATTCGCATAATATAAAATCCATAATTAAATAAAAATCCAATAGAAGTGTAAGAAAATTATCTGAAAGTAGAACAAACTAGGAGTATTTGCAGAAAATCTCCTAGAAAACAAATCAAATCAGGACTCCCTCAAAAGAAAAAAAGAAGTTTAAAAATACAAGAATTTCTCATAAACAACATACAAGTTCTATATCAATAATGAGAAAGGTAATATTTTTCAGAAAAAGTAATGACCTGAGTGTCAACCTGTCGAAGAATTATTCCTCAGTAGTTGTAGAGCAAAATTGTAGCAAAAATTTGTCCTGTAACTTATACATACCAACAAAATTATCTTGTAATTAATTTATACCGTCATTTTATTTATGAATAGGAAAAAGGGACCGTGACTAACACCAAAATTGTTAGATTAATTTCTAGATGAATCCGATCATAACTAATCAATCAAAATTTTAACTGAATTCATACAAAAGACTGTAAAAGACATTTCAATTAAATTTTACTTTAATATCCTCGCCCAACATTTTTCTTTTATGAATAACCGTCTAATAGCACTACTTTTTTGTTTAACGCGAAGTACTTCATTTAAATATTTTTTTACGCAAAAAGGCAAGCATCAAGGCCGTATAAAAAACTTTATCAATGGAGACCTGCCAGCATCTNTAAATAAATATTATATGATAATTGCGAACACAGTGTAACTAATAACTTGAGGTGATAGATATAACCACATTGTTGGAGCTTATGCTTCACTCGGTGGAGTTGTTTTATGAGATATGTCTAATGGGCTTCATGTGTGTTTTAAACAAGGTAGAATGATGATAATTTTAACAAGTTGGCGAGGGTCATTGAACTTTGATTGAGTGCTATTGAGTTTCAAGCGAGTCCTACTAGTGAAATATGCCCATGGAGCACTTGTTATCATGGTCTTTGTCATTGGTAATTAAATTTTCTTTAGATTGTTGATAGATATTTAGCTTAAGAAATTGGTTAAATTATTATCCTTGAGATAATGGGTCACTAGGTATCAATAGCCATTATAATTTTGAGAAAATGCTTTTCATTAGATACTTTTAAAAGCTATGCTATCTTGGAAACAATTTCTCAAGCTACACCAAATTAGTATATAATGTGATTTCTAAAGAACTACAATATATTATCTACTTTGACTTATTTTAACGAATTACGTATTTTAAGAAATAATTTCTTATGGCCAATATAATTTTATATTTTCTTGAATAATGAGAGTATATTGGGCCAACAATTTACATAACCTAATACTCAAATTGCTAAGAGGCAATTATTAGGTGTAGAAAATTTGGATACATATGTGGAATATGACTTTAGACTTGGCATTAATGACATATTTTATGATGCCAACACAATGATGGGTAATGGTTTGCTAATTATTGCAAATTCTTTTGATTCTTAATTAGATTTTTGTGCCTGATTGATAAGCTCCACAAAAGTACTCATGAATTTCACTTGTTACCATATATGTCATTTTTTTTTTGTGTAGACAACAAGACACATTTAATTGAATGAGCACCAAAAAAAGAATATCATTAATCAAAGCATACAATAATTTATTTTTTCAAATTAAATAATAATAAAACATTCTAAATGAACTTTATGTTAGCTTAAGTATTTAATAGAAACTCCAAGATCAATCAACATTTTCATCTATAAAAGTATTTAACACTAAATCTTGATCTTATTAATTTAAAGATTCTAAGTGTATTGTGATAGACTGTAGATTAAAATTTTATAATATGGATCAAAATATTAATTTAGTTTTCAGCTAGGTTTAAAATCTCATTAGTTAATTTATCCAAATTTGTGGTATTGTTGCTATAGTAAATGGGCATTTTAATTAAAGCGACATTAGAAATACTCTCAAGAAACAATATAACCCGGTAATGATAATAATATAGATTATAATTTAAAAGCTTGAACACTAAAGCTAATTGACTGATAACCAAGTAAGAATCACCATATATTTTATTCTCTCAATATTCATATAAATGTCTAATAGAGGGCGAAAAATGAAATTTTCATAATTTACTTCATTGCTAATATAAGTTTCTCTTAGCTCATATGAGTATTGGATGATATCTTTGTTGGGGGATATAAATATACTATGATTCTTACTCTAAATTTGAAGAATTTATTAAATACATTAATTTTATATAAGAATGATCATCAAAATATAACTCTCATTCCCATTTCCTTATGGAATAAGATTTCTCATTAGGTCAATTATTGTTCAAAAGAAAATTAGTTGGTATAGAATATGCTGCTTTAAAAATCAACAATTTTTTTCCATTAATGGTTCACTTTGGAACTTAAGTAATTTCAAACTAGAAAATGAAGAGTATTCATGTGGCTCAATGAATTAACAAAGTCTACCCAATTATTAAGTGCTAGCAAGTATAAACTGTTCAAGTGGTAACATGTAATATCATAGCTTATATATATTAAACGTTAGGACTAGGCAATATTTTTTATTTTATTTTTTATTTTATGGATTAAAATAATAAGAAACACTGTTTTCCTTGTCTGTTAACTTGGGTTATAACCATCTCAATTAACTAGTTAAGAGCTAAAATATATAGAAGCAAGGATTTCTTCAATATTATAGATATCTTTACTGAAGGATTAAACAAATAGCTTTCAATATAACTAGACACAGCTTGCCAAGATTTATTCCAATAGAATTGGGTATTTTCTTAGCCAACAAAGTAAATGGTTGACATCTAATAAATATAGTAGATATAAATTCCTTAAGAAATCAATCTTTCTTCGAAGGAATTGCAACAATGTCAAGTCTTAGGCAGTTTCAGTTTTAATATTGCCTTCATTACTATAGGATTAATCCTAATTTTCTTATGATAGATGATGAACCCTAAAAAATTCTTAGGAAAACTCTAAAAGTGCACTTCAATAGGTGCACGTCATCAAATATCCCAATCGTGGCAGATTAACATATAGTGCTAACATTTATAAATATGAAAAACATTAGTTTATAATAATAAATGCATTTTGGGGTTCAAAATGCTATTAATTGTTCATCTTTTGGGGTCAACTTGATTTGAACTATGAATTTAAGCCACAAAAGAAAAAAACATTATTGGATTAAAAGAAAAAATGACACCAACTTAGATAAAGTAATAATAAATTCTTCTTTTGGACATTTCTTTTACGATCCCTAAAATCAATATAAACATTTTTTTTTCTTTTTTGAATAGTAAATCTTGATTATATATTGCTACTCTCGAGTGTACCATAATCAATCAACTTCTTTATCTCTTCAATGACTATTTTTAAAATGTTAGGGTGCATCATACCATTTTTTTTTAATTAGAGTGATATTAAGATTTATTTATAGTTAATAATAGTCTATTTTTGGGTGTTGAACATAGCATCTATGTATGAATCTAAGCAAAGCAGTCCTCCCATCAAACTTAAATTATCCATTATTTTCGTATGATGTTGAAACTATTTTTAAGATAAATTGTTTAAAATGTTGAATAATCAAATGAGAAGAGCAATAAGAAATAGATGCAATTTTCATTTCAGCACTAAAATTAAAGATCAAATATAACTACACTATTCGTAAGGTATATTTGTATATTAAAAAAAAATAAAATCTTCATGATGATTGTTCAAAAAAGGATGTACATAGTCTTCAAAACAAACTTTGATAATACACTAAAAGCTATATAGATCATAGTTCACATGTTATTATTGTGGATCAAAAAACAATACCTCATCACTGAAAGAGCTGCATTGAAGTACAAACATACTTGAAATGAGTTTTTGTTTTTTTTTTTTGGCATTTGCATTTGTATTTGCATTTACATTTGCATCTAATTTTTAAGATTTAGCATTCAATGTAATATCCTATTTTACATCCTGCCTACTATTTAAGAAAAGAATGAAAGTGAAGATAGAGAAGTATACTAGTAATTAATGTTAGGAGAAAGATAGGTTGAGTGAATTGGCTTTTCGTTACTCATGAAGCACCCATGATCAACATATATACTTATTTCACTGAGTATGAGGGTTGAAGCTCACCTGAGATGGACAAAAAGTTT
>JXCR01084546.1:136367-153020 GCA_002079205.1 Phalaenopsis hybrid cultivar | reverse complement strand
TGGTTTTTTATTGATATGAATTTATGCTCTCATAAAGACTTAAATAAATTGGCTATCAAGAATATGGATGTGCAGTGAGGGTATCATATGTACCACAAATTATGATTTATGGATCTTCACAACAAAATTCTAAAAAAAACCTGCATAGGTTAGAAAAACAACTTGGTTATTATTTTATTTATTTTATGTAACATTTGAGGGATTTTAATTATAAATATATGCATATCGTATATATTAAATTTTAAGTTTAGGATCTTTAAATGAAAACCTACGTCTGATAAGGTGATTCTCGAGCTATGTTCCACATATATGGACACATGAACACAGATGCAAGACAATTATATTTATAAAAATGTAGGACATGGACATGCATTAAACATGGCATTATATTATATTATATTATATATATATATATAATATTAAAAATAATATTAGAAAAATTCATAGCATTATTTTTCAAAAATTAAGATGTCAAAATTATAAAGAGAAATATCACTAAATGCTCAAACTCGTCTATTAGAAAAGAAATAAGATGAAAATATTGAACATATTAATTTAACCTTTAAATATAAAAATAAACTTTTAAAATTTTGAATTTATTAATTTAAGAGACTCTCNTTTTAATTATAAATATATGCATATCGTATATATTAAATTTTAAGTTTAGGATCTTTAAATGAAAACCTACGTTTGATGAGGTGATTCTCGAGCTATGTTCCACAGATATGGACACAGGGACACAGATGCAAGACAATTATATTATTAAAAATGTAGGACATGGACATGCATTAAACATGTCATTATATTATATTATATTATATATATAAACAAAATATTAAAAGTAAAATATAAGAAAAATTAATAACATTAATTTTCAAATATTAAGATGTCTATAACGAGAAATATCACTAAATGCTCAAACTCGTCTATTAGAAAAGAAATAAGATGAAAATATTGAACATATTAATTTAACCTTTAAATATAAAAATAAACTTTTAAAATTTTGAATTTGTTAATTTAAGAGTCACATGTCAGGAGAGTGTGAGTATAGAACTCATTAATTAAATGCCTTCGTGCATGTCATAGCCCTTTCTTTACCCTCGCCACCACTGTTTCATCCAAACAAGAATTCGTCGCCGCAGACTAAACTGCCAAAACACCAATCCCTTCTCCACGTGTCACCAAGCTCCACACATGGCAGGGCCACCGTTTGCCAGCATTACGTGCAGTTCCCCTTTCCTCGCTCTCCTATAACCCACTCCCTACCGCCATAAATAAACAAACCCAATTCAGAACACAGGCACATACGGAACCGAAAACGCAATAGCANCCGCCATAAATAAACAAACCCAATTCAGAACACAGGCACATACGGAACCGAAAACGCAATAGCAATGACAATCATGGCAGCATCAAGAACAAAAACGTTGTGTTTCACGGGCCACCAAATCGGTCTTCTCATTGTGCTGGCCATCCTTGTTTCGCCGGCGAGCGGGAAGATAAGCGACGCAGCAGAGAATTTTGAAGCGAAGGGATCGGAAGCGCCGCAAGACGCCGGAAAGGCGTCAGAGTCATGGGCCGACTGGGCTTATGGCAAGCTGCAAAAGTAGTTGAACTCTGGTTTTTGTGTTTTGATCTTAAGAGAATAACTTTGGCATGAATCTAAATTTGTTTTGCATGTTTGTGATAGGGGATTGGGGTGGCCGAATGAGAACACTGGGATGGCGGCAAAGAATGTTCAGGACAAGGCCTTCCGCGCAAAGGACAAAACAACGAACAAGGCTGGCGATGCCAAGCAACAAATCAAGTCTTCGGCCCGAGAAGCCCAAGAAACACTCCACAGCAGAGCAGACGACGCCTACGCCGGCACTAAGATGACGTCCAAACGAGCCGGCGATGCGGCCGACAAGGCTTACGATGAAGCCAAGCAGAAGGCAAGTGAAGCCTATGAATCTGCAAAANAACACTCCACAGCAGAGCAGACGACGCCTACGCCGGCACTAAGAAGACGTCCAAACGAGCAGGCGATGCGGCCGACAAGGCTTACGATGAAGCCAAGCAGAAGGCAAGTGATGCCTATGAATCTGCAAAGGAGTCGATGAGCACTGGCGCGAAGCATGCTTACGAGGCTGCGAAAGAGAAGGTCTCGCAAGCTACAGGGGATTTGGGCGCTGCAATGACGCCAGATGAACTTTGAAGAGGACATTGATTTTGATTAGTTAGATCGTGCAAGCTTCCATCTTATCCAATTGGATAGGCTTGCGAAGACCTTATGGTAGCTTGTTTCTTTTGCTGATNCGCAAGCTACAGGGGATTTGGGCGCTGCAATGACGCCAGATGAACTTTGAAGAGGACATTGATTTTGATTAGCGTGCAAGCTTCCATCTTATCCAATTGGAAAGGCTTGCGAAGACCTTATGGTAGCTTGTTTCTTTTGCTGATTTTTTTTTTAATCTTGGTTGTTGATTTTGCTTTCTTCTCGTTTTAGCATTTCTACTTCATTATTTAATAGTAGTACTGAAGTTTCTTACATATTACGTTGAAAATTTTAATGGACAACATTTAAAATTATGATGTAAAACTGTATTTAAACAAGATTTTACAAATATACATAGGGATGCATATTAATAATATGAAGATATATTTAGTCATATTCAAATATCAAGCATTCAAAGATGTGAATGATATAATGCAGATGAGGATAAGAATTTCCATTCTTATAATTTAGTAATAATATAAATTAACTGCATAGCTCATGTATAAAATCCATAATCTATGCGTGATAGGTACACATACAAATATCTTTTATTTGCATGGCCACCAAAACACAAAGCTTATTTCTTTATATTTGATCAGACACAATCAATAGAGCTTCTAATAATCAGTATGCATGTGGACATGTTTCTTTGTGTTAACTTGATTATTCTTTTCAATTGTCCACCAGTGTTGATAAGCAAAAATGCAAAGAAGGTTGGAAAACCAATTTAGTATTAATGTGCAACAGATCAGCAAAATAAATCCTAAAAATGAGAAATTTACACAACATTAAGTTAACCGATGTTTGGAAGCTTTTGGGATGTATTGCGAACCATTTTTTAATTGTGAGACATTCCTCGGTGTTTTGCTTGATTAAACTTTACATCACTAAATAAATAATAATTTTAAGTACTTCGCTTCAATAAAACAATCATTCTCTTACGGTTAAAAAAATCCTTTGTTGAATATCCCGGTCCATCGGTGGTGGCCATTTTCTAAGTTACATTTGTTTCGAGTGCATACATCAAACTTTTTTACTTTCTATTTTATTCACACCTAAAATCACTGAGTAAATACCTAGAATATGAACAGAATGAAACAATAAATTATCTAGATATCATTTTTGTTATTATGAATTGCTAGGGCATGACCCATCCCCATCTCCTGAATGGTACATCATGTTGGGGCCATTTCGCGTTGTTGCACCATTGCAGGTATGTTCACTACATTATGACTTTGACTTTGTTCGATCCCTCTTCAAGTTCATCGTTGGATTTACAACAATACTCACGATTAGTAATTTTGGCAATATGGTTCCTACTCCTCTTCCATTGACATGCTATTACTAGATCCATCAATGTATATTTTGTCTATTGAAATTAGCGTTCTAAAACAATCTGATGTCAAAATAGACACATTTTGTTACAAAAATTAGGGCAAACATAAATTTAGTTCCCAAATACCAAATTAAATCAATATAACAATAATAATTCTCACTATTACAAAAGATAAGCACACCTACAATTCGAGAGAGGTATGTAATTTCTCCCTATTCCTACAATTTGAGAGGAAGGAAATCTCTCTCAAACCATAAACCTAAGAGCAAGACTTAATTTCACGCATAAACCTAACCCTAAATATAATAAGTCTATTTATACCTAACAACAATAATAATAAAAGACAAAATTATACTTAGGCTAGGCACCGGTGAGAAAAAGTGAGTGTTCTTCCTCCACCATAGTTGTCTCTATTTCTTAATCCTCTACCTCCTCGTCACGCAATATGAGAACTTGTAATTTTAAATCCTTACAATAGTGTACTGGGGTAAACTTCTTTCATATCAAAAATATAACCATTTGGTTCGCTTCTCTTGCATCTTTGTTTCTGGAAAGTGCTTGAGTGTTGCTCTCGTTTGTGACCCATTATTCATGTTTCGTGCAGCTTCCCTCTAGATTACAATGTTTAATCTTTTGGTATTGTCGCAATTGTAGCAGTTCTGTACGACGCTCCATCTGTGTTATTCCTGTTGGCCTTTTCCATCTAGCTCATGTCTTCCACCATCTGGGCTACTTTCCTCGTCTCCCTCAATCCCCACAATCTCAATAGTCAGAGTGCTATTCATATGTCAGGCTTTAGGCTCTTCATGAAATTCTCCTCCAATTTAGCTTAAGAAATCTCCCTCAGCTGTCGCGTCAATAGTTCTAATATCTCCCTATATTTCATGACAAAACCCTCTTGATTCAAGGCATAGATTTGTTTGTGTGAATCTCTTTCCCGAATGGCTAGGAAATGTTCTAACAAACAATTCTTAAATCCTTTCCATGAACCAATTGGGTATCTAGCCACCCTCAACTGAAACCATGTTAAGAGCTTTTCCCTTCACCCCATTCACAGTAAAGGACCGCTCTATCAGATACACTCACCCGTGAGTGTCTTACCTCTCAAAGATTGACATCTTCAACTTCCTAACCGTAGCATCACCAACCTAGCTTCATTTCCCTCCGATATTTCTTGCATATATCTAGGGTGAAACTCTTTTCTTCGAGCGTAGTTATGCCCCATTCTGGTTTTTCCTCTTCCTTCTTCATGCTCCTTCAACCCCTTTTGTATAACCCCTCCTCCCTATGTCAGCACAACCCCTTCCTTCACAAATCTCTAATCCACCCCCATCGAAGTCTTAGAGGAAGTTTGTGACGAAGGATGTTTTTCTTTTCATGTTTCTCACATTCGATCTCTTTCGCTTTCAATGTGGCCACAAATTGTCTAGTCAACATTTAGTTAGGATTTGCAAATTAAGCCATCGGCAGAGTCTTGGATTGCATCTCAATGAGTCTCTTCATAATCTCCTCAAGTCTCTTGAATTGATCTTATATTTTGTTCTCCATGAAAAAAACCTCTTGATACGACCCTCCATTAGGTTTTTCATCAAAGAAAACATATCCTCTATTTCAACGAATTTTTCTCCCTCTCAGATTTAAGTTGACTTCTCTCTTTCTATAATTTCTTCCCAAATTATCAACTTTATTAACTTTTGTTATTTCATGTATGATTTTAGAACTCCTTTACGCTGAAATCACGAGCTTGAGAATTTTTGTACGTGATTTCGACGCATGCAAAACTCTGGATGTCACAATCCTTGAATTCATGTACGTGGTTTGACACTTGAAAGATTCGAGAAACTCAGAAAACATAAGTAATTAAGTTTTGGATGAAAATTATGGAGACTATTGATTTTTAATGTTGGAAGAAGTTGTGATGATTTAAATTCATACACTTTATTTACTTCGCATGATCGTTGTTCGATCAGGACAACACGAGACTCAAGTACATCGCCAAGTTACCTTCCTAGCAAGCTCTGATCATGTATGTATTTTTTCGGATGCAATGGAAGGAGAAAGATGTGTCACTTGACATCGCAATCTCGTTGATGCTTCCATCTTGTTTGATCGCACACTGTGATACATCATCCTCTTCTCTGTGCAAGCCCTAAGCGTGACTTTTTCGCCCAGTTGAGGAGGATGAAGATAGAATCATGTCACTGTGCATCACTTCTCAATCCCCAACAATGCTTTCTGGTCACTAGTTCCATCACTATGTGACAAAATCGTTGCTCCTGAACTTCGTCTGAACATCGTGATCCAGTCCTCAGTTTCTTGTTCCACGATCTGATTCTGGTTTCTCTTCTTCCTTCTTCATGCTACTCTCAACCTCTTGCATAACTGATCCTGAAACTGCTTATATGCAACAGTATAATAATAATTTCTGGTTATATTTTTCACTTATATTTCTTTATTTCACAACAAAACTAAAAACTTGATCTTGAAGAAAAATAAGAATTTAATTTTTATATATTGGGATACTACGCAAGTATACGTATCGTTATCAAGTAATATAGTATTTTTTATTATGACATGAATATTGAACCTACATGGAAGATATGCAATATGCACTTTTTGGAAAACTTTCTATTTTTAAAAAGATAATTATTTAAACTAAAGACATTTTTGCAGTAAAGAAAGTTTAAATATTTTTGGTAATTTTAATATTTTGACCATAATAGAACAAACTTAAAAAAGATAACTTTAGTTTTTGTAGAAGAAAAATACTAAATATGAAAATATTTTTCTCCTTATCATGAATCAGTAATAATTATAGGAATTCTGTTGTGAAAGTATACATATTGTGTTGTGTCAAATATGAGCATTAATATTCTTTACCCATACTAGAGATGCTATAAAGTACATTGGCTAATTTAAAGTTTGAATATTTCTGAAGATCGACTGGGCATGGAAGATATCAANAAAGAAAGTTTAAATATTTTTGGTAATTTTAATATTTTGACCATAATAGAACAAACTTAAAAAAGATAACTTGAGTTTTTGTAGAAGAAAAATACGAAATATGAAAATATTTTTCTCCTTATCATGAATCAGTAATAATTATAGGAATTCTGTTGTGAAAGTATACATATTGTGTTGTGTCAAATATGAGCATTAATATTCTTTACCCTTACTAGAGATGCTATAAAATACATTGGCTAATTTAAAGTTTGAATATTTCTGAAGATCGACTGGGCATGGAAGAGATCAGNAGCTCGAAATATAAACGAGCCGAACACGAGCTGGGCATGGCTCGCTCGTGTTCGGCTCGTTTACACCCCTATCTGCGTCGTCAGCGCTGCCCTTGGTGCGGTCGGCGTTGAGTACTTCTTAAAAAAACGTCATTTTGACTTCAAATTCCATCTTTTTTGTTTTAAGTCCTGAAAATCAACAAGCTGCAAGAAAACATCAAAATACCTTCCATTAAGGTGTAATATCACAAAAAATAAGTATAAAATATGAGTTTAAATTGCATATATTTTCGATGTATCATGCACCTAAAAATTACTTATTTTAAAAGTACATTTCATGCCATTTTATGCATCTTTTTAATGATATTACACTTTAAAGGAATATATTTTGAATATTTTTTTGTCTTCAGGTACAAGAAATGAACTTTTGGTGAAAATGAAGCAAAAATGGTGCAATTTGGAGTAAAAACAAACAAGAAAGAAAATTCTGATTTGACACATTTTGATATATCTTTCTATGCTTAATATCTTTTACACTTCTGACATGTTTTTGAATGAAATTACACTTTAAAGAAATTTATTTTCATGCTTATCTTGTAGGTATATCTGTTAGTAGTGAAATGTAACTAAAATGGGGCCGAAACAGAGCCAAACAAAGCGAAATGGTGGAGCTACCGCGTGGTGGCACCAGAGGCACTAGAATTTAGAGAACGTGTGCATAAGGTGCTAGAATCCAGAGAACAGGTGCCAGAGGCACTAGAAATGCCAAAATCTAGACAACAAGCACCATACACGGTTATAGACGGATTTTTGGCGGTTTTTGACTATTTTGAGAAGACTCTAAGTTAATCAAACGACCCATGGAGTGGTTCAATGAATCTAGACACTTCGGAAAGACTCTTGAATGAAGATATATGTCTCTTAGATGAAGAGATTTATCTCTTGGAATGAAAAAAATGTGTCTTTTAAGAAAAATAAGAAATTTTGTGTCTCTTTAAAATAGGAGGGGTTGACGCCTCTCATGGTGTGTGTGTGGGTGTGTGTGTGAGGGGAAAATTAAGATGAATGTTTAGAGATTTTAGAATATGAGTAGAAATATAGATTTCTGCCTTTGTTGGAGAGATTGGAGAGGGGATTTTGAGAGAATCTGTAAGGAATTGTACTAACAGTGCATTGATCAATGAGAGACTTTGTGGGAAAGATCTTCATCTTTCTTTCAAAGAGAAAAAGCTAAGTATTGTGTTCCTCATTATCTTATGATTTTGTAAACACTTATTTAGTGGATTTTCTTTGATGTAATAAAGTTTTCCTTTGTGTTTTCTTCATGCTTTGTGAGTAGTTTTTCTTGCTCTTTCTTCTTATTTTGAAATAGTAGCATGAGAAGATTATGTCATGTTTTTATTTTGCTTTTCTTTTGCAATGAGTAGGATTTATGTTTAGAATTTTGGGAAGCATTTTATTATGCATTTTAATTATAAATGTGATGCTTTTACTTGAACTTCATTTACATTACAATTTAAGACTGTTGTAATGTTAAAATTTGTTGAGAAACATAAGATCCAAAACGACTATAATTTATACAACAAAGTAAGAATCACATTCAATTTCATGGATGAGAATGTATTTCCATGGGGTTGAGTGCAAATAAATAGAGAAATATACTTTGATGGGCATAAAATTTGAGATTTTAGGGTGACAGAATAAAATCTTCAATTTGGTCCAGCTGCTTAGAAACTAAAGCAAAATTGTTAGCCCTCATGGGAGGGAGAAGTAGGAGCTCTGGAGTGGGGGTCGATATCCTCTCAACCTAACCACATATTTAGGGACCAAACTCTGGATTAGTCAATCTTTTTTTTATGCACTCTCAAAGGGTAAAGAATATGATTACTCTTATTTGGCACATACAACATTTAATGTATCTCATTCTTATACATTATCTAATTCGCTATATAAGAATAATAGTTTTTAACATCTCAAAATTCTCCAAACCAATTCATCCAGAAAGAGTTATCTTTAAAGTTAATATTTTCATTTAAGAGTAGTTGTTTGTTGTTTTAAACTTAAGACTTACATTTAGAAGTACTTGTTAGAAAAACCACTTAAATGGATATTTCAAACCAAGAATTGATAGTAGTAGACTAGAATTAGCCTAAGGGATTTTATACCTTACTTCTCTGTGATATTGATATTGGGTTTTTAAAGAAAACCCTATATTACTTGATGTGATACGTGCACTCGCGTAGCACCACTAGTGTATGAACTATTCAATATATTTTATAACATTTTGATTTTGCACAGTATTCACTAAATATAAATTGGGTCAAGTTTTTTGTCATATTTTGGAAGTTAATTACTGCGTAATTTTGAGAATGGTTAAGTTTTTTACACTATTACCGGGGATTTAAATTGACATAAAACACACAGAAAAATAGCGCACACCATGAGCGCTTCAAGGCCTCCCGAGGAATGCATACCACTTCATTGGACAAAGAGAGATCCTCTGATTTTGATGGTGTTTTACCAACATTTGAGTGTCTTAATGGTGTTGAAATTGAGTGATATTGGGTTCATTGGATTTGTTTCATTAGATTGCTCAATTTAATTGTAAACTTATCCTATTTGGAATCTATTTGACCTTACAATTGATCACCATAAGCTTACAAAAGTAGTTTATCACTTAATTTGGGCTTGATCTACTCAGAATAGACCAAAGTTAGTGTCATTATGTTCGTCTCATCGAGTCGATTAATTTTGCTGAATCAGTGTTCTTGGTGATTTTCAATATAAGTTTAATTATTTGTTGATAAAAAATTAGTTTGAAATTTGTGTTATGCCTCGAAATCGGTGCCATATGATGAAATTTTATTAATGGCTTATCATTTACGCTTTATTTTTTAAATGAGTTAGTTTTACCGCTTAAAATTATCAGAAATCCAAATTTTATTTCCCCACTTTTTTGTGTAAAAATACACTTATATTATTATTATTATTATTATTATTATTATATATATATATATATATATATATATATATATATATAAGAACTCCAACTTAGCTTGTAGGGGGCATTTTCCTTTGTTAAGGTTCAATGTTTGAACCTCTTGGCCTTAAAAAAATGTAAACTTCTTTTACCAGCAGTTAGGGCAGTAGAAGAGCCAACAATGCGACAAAGTTGTGGCCAGCTGTGGAGCTACGAGTGACTACAAGAGTGGCTTAGCCGTGTTGGTTGGTCACTGGACCTGAGTAAGTCAGACCAGCGGTCGGGTCAGAGTTTGGTCCTTGGGTTCATGGGGCAGTTCGATGGAGCCCTACGTATTGGCCCAACAGAGGATCCACATTTTTAAGGGGATCGTTCATGGAAAAAAGTATCAAGCTTCCTCATCATACATTTCAAAGGGGATTGTTCATGGAAAAAATTTTCAAGCTCATCACACATTTTAAAGAGGATATCTTGCATCATGTGATGTCGACATCTGACAAACCCCATGAAAGAAAAGTCAACCATAAAAGAGGTTGATTTGATACTATTTTGGAAGAATTGTTACTTCTCAAATGATATGGTGGTGATGATTTTGTTTTAACAGATCGAGCTTACCCCCCAGACATATTGCTCTTTATAAGGTGACTTTGTGGGCTAGCTTTAGAATTCCACCAGCGAACAAGTTCCTTGATATTCTAAAAGCAGTTAGAGTCAATATGTTGCAACTCACTTATCAAACAGAAGCAATTGTCATAGGGTTGATTGCCGTTTTTAGAAAATGAAGGTTAAAGTTGACACCATATATTTTAGCTCGATTAAGGAATTTTCCGATGATACACGTGGTTGCAGTCCTTCAAGAGCCAAAGATTGGATATTTATACAAAATATATGGTATGATAATGGTCTGCATACTTTTTCTTTGTGAAAAATGGCTGGGAATCTTGAAAAAAGTGAGGGAAACTATAGTAGCTGCCTATTTTTCTTCAGATCACTGTGGACGAAATACTATGAATGCTTAGATTTCAACTTTTAAGGAGATGCTGCTCAAGGTGTACTATGTCTATGAATTTGTGAATGAAAAATTCTCATTCAAGGTCGGACTCTCCTTTCAACCTGAGTGATCTTCTGTAGTGATGTTGAAAAAATTCAAGAAGGGGCATCCAGAACTGGCTCCAGTGGCACTCATGAAGTGGCTCCCACCGAGCAATGATTCTGAGATACTCCCTCAAATGTAGCATTAAAGGAACAAAGAGGTATTGAAGCATTTGCTCAGTCCTTCAAATGTTCACTTCTCATAAAATATTGTGGTTCATTCATGCACCCGATTTAAAGAGGCCAAAAACTTTACAAGTTTCTTTTTTATCACACAAATTTTTCATTTATCTGACATATAATTATGTATTTTTTACTTTCTTTGAACGGATGAAATGATGGAGCTTCATATGGTGTATGGCTTTTTTTTTTGAAAGTTTGGAACTCTAAATTTATCAAAATCAAGTTCCTCCATGGTGTGTACAAGCGTTGATATGATTTTAGAGGTATGGGAGTTGCAATCTTAGAATTTCAATTGATGGGGTGCATGAAAAAGTTGTATATGATGACAACTTCTTTCTTGAGAAAATTTCAATATTTGGAGAGTTCTCTAGAGGGTTTTGTTAAAGCAGGAGCTAGTCTTAGCCAGAGTAATAGGGGTGTGAAGGCTCTGTGGTGAAAGGTATCAATCCTGGAGATGGAGGTCCATAAGTTAGGGTATGAGAAGTTAACATTACTTGAATTAAGTTTAGAATTATAGAGAGCATCCAAAACTTAATTGATTACAAGACCATCCTTTAGGATTGCATTCAGGAGGAACATGACCAGATGTTTGATGTTGAGGTGAAAGAGTAATGAAAATGGTTCATCAAGGAAAGATTAATCGAGTGCTTCTTGAAAGGAAACTGATTAAGGTAACAATAGATAGGGGTTATTGTAAAGGGATTTACCCTTAGTCAGGCTTAGAAAGACCCTCATTCAAATTCTAATGATTATGATATCAAGAGCGAGTATAAGAAGGTATTTTCACATGATGAAGAGGTAGAGGAGAAAATTCATTTCACGTAGCACTATTTCTTTTCTATTTTCTCAATCTTTATTTATGAAGAGGTAATGAGAACATGATGTGATAAGACTACCCCCATTACAATTGTTCCTGGAACGTTGATGTGGACGATCTTGCGAGACTACATTGAAATTGTCCTCCACATTAAAAAAATGATTTAGAGGTACAAAGAAGGTCCCTTCACTAGTTGGATAAGATGATGTATGTCCCTAGGAAATAAAGTAGAGACTTGACATTGAACAATTGAACATTGTGCCAACCAAGGCTTCGTTTCCCATTGATGGTGCTAAAATGATGGGTGTCAAAAGCTTCAAGACGATAGAGTAATTTTTTAATATTTTAGCATTGCACAAAAATCTAACACACATCAGGTAATTAAAAGTGTCATGCATATACATTAGAAGTTCTTACTTGTAAAACCCTTAAAAAAATAAAACCACGGAGCCTAGCCCAATTTAAGTAATTTTCAATATAATTGTGAGTACATAAGCTTACTCTTCTCTTAAATTTTGGGAAGTTCGAAATACAAAGTAGAAGTACAATAGTGTTTCAACAATAAAATATGTAATAAGCTGCAAAGGCCATGATCAAATACTATTGAGGCATTTGTCTACTGTGAATGTTGTAGATAGTGATTGTAGCGCTCGTTTGTCATAGAGGTCATAGTTGAATTTCATGGTATTTGTTGGCCATGTAGGCCATAAAAGGTTGCTTCAAGATTGTTGGTTGGACAAAGAGGTTGTAGTAGGGAGCTGCAAAAGCTATGATAACATTCATAGACTGCATAAGCTAGAGTTAAGAGCTACATGAGCTAATATAATGTTTGTTGGCAGTAGAGGTTAAAGTTGGGAGCTGCAAGAGCTGAGATAAAGTTAAAAGGTCACGTAGGATAGAGTTGAGAGCTACATGAGGTGAGAGAATATGTGCAGGACACATAGGCCGAAATCGGGAGCCACACAAGCTGTGATAATGTCTGTAGGCCATAGTGGTGGGAGTTGGGAGCTGCATGAGCTGAGATAATATATGTAGTCTATAGAGGACAAAGTTGAGAGTTGTATGAGCTGAGATAATATTTGTAGGTCACAAAGACTGGATTTAGGAACTAAGTGAGCTGAGATAACATTCGTAGGCTACATAGGGCTAGTGTTGAGAGATGCATGAACTGAGATAATGTTTGTATGCCGCAGAGAGTGGATTTGGGATAATGAGTTGTGATAATGTCTATTGGCTACATAAACCAAGGTCGGGAGCTGCAAAATCTGTGGACCACACATGTCGTAGTTGATCATGCGACACATGGTAGTGAGATGCGATGAGAAAGCTTTAGAAGTCTAGAAAATGTTGTCATATTATGGGCATGGTGCTTGTAAGAAGTAATTATGGGGAGTTACGCCATATGTGGGTTGTATTGTTATACCGTGTTTGGGATATGTTGTTGCATCAGCTTTGAGGTGTATTATTGCACCATTTTTTAGGTTTATTGTTTCGTTGGATGTGACACAAATTTTATCAATTTGTTTAATCATATGACAATTTCTTGGCATCAATATTACCTTATTTTTTTATCAATTTCTTTCCTTTCACTACACTCTTATCTGGACCTAGGATCCTTTTCTTAGAACCCCCAGGTGGTTCGATCGACTTTGACTTCATTTGGTTGACTCAGGTAAGGTATGGCTGACCACAACCTGGTTAGGTGGGCCTATACCTGACTGGGTTGACCGTGGGTATGCTTGCGTGTACTTTGGTTGGTTGAGATAGACTTGGGGTTTGATTCAAATTAAAAATAAAATTATAATTAATCAAAATTCAAACCTAATCAAATAAACCTAAATTAAATATTAAATTGGAACGAAATTTAACTTGATACAAAATGAACCCAATTTAAAAGTAAAACAAATTTAAACTTAAAATTAAACAAAAAAAAATAGTTAGTCCAAATTTAAACTCAACTTAAATATAAATTTTAACCCAATTAAAGCCAATTTTAAACCCATGCGAGATTAAACATAAACACCAAGTAAAATGAATTTAAAATTAAAATAATAATTAGAATTAAATAAATTAAATAAACCCTGAAATTACCTTGAGCAAGGTTAAACTTAAATATTAATTTGAAATTAAAAAAAAATTAAGCATAGAATTAATTGAATTTTTAAACTAAAAAAATAATTATAATTAAATTAATAAAATAAAATAAAGAGTTTATATACATAGTCCTGTTCCTACATATATGCATATCAAAATCTAAACTTTGTTTTACAACCTAAATTCTTCCTATTATATCAAAAATATTATTTTATTTTTAATTTATAAAAAATAAAATACATTTTTTCATGTACATATGGTGGGATATACATAAAAAAAAATGAAGTTTATGCATTAGATACGTAAATAAATAGGGATTGAACGGTATGTGTGAAAATTTTTCGCTAAATTGCTAAATGAAGCAGCTCCCTTCTTTTCCAACCAATCCCGCCAGAAAAATGCTCTTGAAAACGGAAAAAAAATATTACATGCGGATAAGATTGATGCGAATGAATTCGAATTTGATAGTATTTTGATGGTATTGATAGTACTATGACGTAAAATATCACTAATCCACATATGCATATTCTACACATAATAAAAGCTCATTGAAAAGAACAATGCTCTCCATGTCGTGATTTATCTCGTTCATTCTAGAAAAAGCAACCACCTTTCTCTCTCTCATTGGAGAAAATCTTACGCTCGGAGTCCCGACGTAGAGTAGCATCCGAACTTCAATTAAAATTTGATGTGTGTTCTTGTCTAAAGGCCCGAGAAGCCTGAAGTCCAACACAGTCATGGAGTACAATATGATTGTACTCAAGGTTTTTTTTCAGTACAATTATGTTATGCTTAGTAAAAAACATCCAAATAAATGGTTAGATATGAAAGCTATAGTGTACAACATGGTTGTACTGAAGAAAGATCTCGAGTACAATCATGTTACACATCATGATTGGGTTGGACATGCATTTTTAGAGAATGACACACGTCAAATTTTAATTTGGTTCCGAATGTAATTCTATTTTAGAACTCCAAACATAATATTTTCTCCTCTAATTGAGGCACGACACAGAACCATACTCCCTCTCCCTCTCCCGCTCGTTCTCTCTCAGTTTTTGGAGCCAAAACGGACATCAAGTCCATTGCACCGTCCTTCTCTCGCGCATTCACTCGCCCTTCCGTTGTCGACAAAACCCACTTCTCATCGCCGGAACACCCACAAGCCAGCTATAGCTACAATCTCATCGCCGCATACCATCGCGACGTGCCATCGCATCCTCTCGTCGGCGAACAACAGCTCTCGATTTCGCCGTCCCCTTTTCACCCACGCAAAACTGCAACTGCAGTCTTCTTTTTTCCTTTCTTGCCTCCTCCCCAAGGACACAAGATTGCAAATTGCACATACTCCAACTTTGCCTTATGTTGCTCCAACTTGATATCACCGAAACAGTTCTCGTGAGGAAATGTTCATTCATGTCCCGACTTCCTATTCAATGAATCAAACTTTCTCTCTCTTTCCAAGTATGATTCTATGTGGGACCCGCACATACAGGTGACAACGTCTTATTAGACTCCGGACGTTGTTCGACGTCTAGAGTACGGACAGAAAATTTTTCCCTCTCCAGATATGATTCTAATCCCTTAATGTACTTCCTTTTTTGTGATTTATTTCCAAAACATAAAGATATAAATAAATTAGGGTAAGGACTTTCTCCCACCGTAGGACTTCAGAAATTTTGATTCACTGATTCTTTTAGATCGGCCAGGTCAAACAGTGGCGTGTTGATAGGCCGAATCAAACAGTCGCCTCTGGATTGTCTCCACTCCCCGACAAGGAGAAGGAGGCGTAATCATAGCCGTTCATCTCCATTTGAGATAGGCGACAGTGATTCATTAGTGTAGAGAACTACATATCTCATATGCACCATATCTACCATATTTGTAAGTTTTTATGACTTTTATGAAACTTAATGAAATTTATATGAATTAATTCAATTACTTCATTTAAAATTTCACAAGAATTAAAAAAATAATAATTTCAATTAATTTCAATTTTTCATATTAATTTGCACTGATGACACCATGCCTTGAAAATTTTTAATTTTTATAAAATTATTTAGTCATATTAACATACTAAAAAACGTTTAATGAAATCCTAATCACTGATATGTAATGTTGAAACTAAGATTATAGAAATACTATGACTCTATTTTCACTTATGATCTTATGCAAGAACATAAGTTCACTTGAGTTTAACACTTGGGTTTTGAACCCAAACTCCTTATAATCACTTTGATATGCCTTAATTTTACTTGATTACCCAAGGAATGCCTAAATGATTAAGTTAGGTTGGAGGACTTGATTAACTCAAATTGAACTCAAATTAACTTAACTCGGCTCTAGTCAAATCTTGATCAAATCATCATGAAGACCAAGTCAATAGTCACAAGTCAATCTCAAAGTCAAATTTAAAGTTATATCATTTCAATTATTATTGCAAACATATACTTAAATAAGAATTGAATATGAACTCAATTCTAATTAAACTCAAATTCAAAGCCAAACTAAAAATCGAGAAGATTTGGTGGTGGTGTATCAGTTGTCATCTATTTTCGGGCGAGTCCAATTTCATCGTCCGAAAATATTGATATCTAAATATTTTTTATTTTAATGAGGCATACATTTATATATATATATATATATATATATATATATATA
>JXCR01084546.1:108206-136295 GCA_002079205.1 Phalaenopsis hybrid cultivar | reverse complement strand
ATATATATATATAATATTATTATCTTTTGATAAGAATAATATAAATCTTTATACATTGAAGAATTGAGTTGTTTATTTTGGTTGGTTCTTGTTGCCTTAAAGCTAATTGTCCCAAAACCTATTAGGGCAAAAATTTATTTATTTTTTTAATGAGAATATGAAAAGACTTTTTTCTTTTTCACTATTTTTTTAAAGTATGAAAAGCCTCTTTTTTGGAATATGAAAAGTTTTTTTTTTAATGAGCATTTAATGTTTGCACTTTTTTTTTTTGAATTTATACATCAATGTACATTTAATGGTCAAGGCTCTTTTTGAGCTTCTAAATAGGTCTAAAGGAGAGGCGGGTATAGTCTCGGCGGGCGTTGCGATGGAGTGTCGTGGCGAGACGTCATGGGAACGCGTTGCAGCCTGGCGTCGCGGCAGTGCATCGCAACGATGCGTCGCGACGACGCATGGCGGCGAGGCATCACGACGACGTGACGTTGCGACAATGCATCGCAGCGATGCGTTGTCGCGGAGCGTCGCGGTGACATAACACGTTGAAGCGGTGCATCTAAGCGATGTGTCATGACAGAGCATCGTGGTGACGCATTGTGTCGTGACTGGGCATCGCGTCGGTATGACACGAAGCAACGAAGTGTGGAGGTAGAGGGTCCCAGTGGGGCGTTACAACGATGTGTTGTGGTGACATGAAGCATTACGATGCATCACCGTGCGGCGGTGCGTCACGGTGATGCATCATGGCGAGTGGCGATGCATTGCTGTAAAGAGTTGCAATGAAGTTGAGGTGAAAAATTGCTGCACATAGTTGAGGTGAAGAATTGCGATGCAGAGTTGTGGCAAAGAGTTGTATGGAAGAGCTGCGACGAAGAGGAAAGTCATCCCCGCCCTGTGTAGCAGGCAAGCAACGAGAATTTATTTCTCGTTGTGGCGAAGAGAAAAGTTGTCCCCATCCTACACAATAGGCCAGAAACGAGATCTTCTTTCTTGTTTCGGTGAATAGGAAAGTCATCACTATTCTGCGGAGTAGGCTAGCAATGAGATCTTCTTTCTCATTGCGGCAAAAAGGAAAGTCGTCTCTGTCCTGCGTAGCAAGCCAACAAAGGGATCTTCTTTCTCGTTACGACGAAGAGAAAAGTCATCCCCGTCCTGCGTAGCAAGCAAGCAATGAGATCTTTTTTTTTTGTTGGTGCTGTGCATTCCGCAGGAGATTCCAGTGTCGCTCTTACACGTTCTAGAGGAGACGAAGAATTATTGTAGCTTTCCTGTCATGCTTTAAAGGAAAGATTTTTGTGCTTATGTGGTGGCAAAATCTGGAGATCCTTTGATAATCATCAGGAGTACTGGAGTTTTAGGGAGGCAATGTCGAGTCTACTCGAAGATGAGAAGATTTGTTGTAGCTCTTGTACAAGTATATGTTGTTCATTGTAGCCTTTTAATGTGACATTTATAGATGATAACAATGTATTTATTTGTATGTTTTGGATGTTGTTTATGAGGTTGTTGCAACTTCTCAACCGTAGGAAATTCTTATGAGACTCTTAGGCTTCTGAGGTCTTTAATGTACTTGTGTATTCTGAGGCTTGTAGCCTTCTGAGGTCTTTCAGTGGAGACCCTGCCAACCACTTGCTTCGTTGGAGTCTTATTAGTGAGGACCCTGTCTACGACTAGATTCCCATCGAAACTTACCTATTGAGCTCGTCTTCCAACAACATGGTAGCTTCTTATCTGGTCTAGCCTTCTAGGCTTGACTTCTAGGGGCATAGCTGAAAGGAGAATCCATTGAGGATGTAAGACCAGTTCTGAGTTGTATAACCGGAGATTCGAAGGTATGAACTTGTAGTAAAGTCATATGAAATCCACTGAGGATCGTTGACCTATCCTAGGTTGTTAGTCGAAGCTTTTGCTTGACGACCGTAAACTGTTATGGAAAAGATCGAAGGAAATCCACCAAGAATTTTTGACCTATCTAATGCTATATGTTGAAGCTTTTGCTTAACGACTATAACATGTAAAGGAAAAGGTCGAAAGAAATCCACCAAGGATTTTTTACCTATCTGAGGCTGTATGTCGAAGCTTTTGCTTAACCACTGTAGCCTGTAATGGAAAAGGTCGAAAGAAATCGACCAAGGATTTTTTACCTATCCGAGGCTGTATGACGAAGCTTTTGCTTGTCGACTGTAGCCTGTAATGGAAGATGTCAAATCGAGTCCCCCTGTGATCGATTAAGCCTAGAATGAGGTGTCAGAGATGCTTTGAGTTTCTCGAGACTAGGGTGTAGGACGTCATGGACCATATGTTTTCTTGAAAACATGGTTGCAATAATACTCAAGAAAAATATTGGACAACTTGTTATTTGCTGATTTTGATTCTTTTGCTCCCCAAACATGGGTGTTCTCCATGTGAGCTTGTAAAACGACATATGTATTGGGCTTTACAAAGATCAGCTTTCTGATCTAGTTGAAGAGGAACTTCAGTACGATGAGGTGGCACTAAGGAATCATTATTTGGGGTGAATATTGCCCCCAGTCCAGAAATAGTTCTCACAAACTTGTAATATGACTGAAATATGAGATGACTTTCCCACCACAACAATGCCCGAGACATTGACATGAACAACCTTTTGAGATTGCAGTGAAGGTTGCCCCCCAGCCTGGAAGAAGTTACGAAATACTTTGTGTCTGAATATGATACGAGAAGACAACCTCACTCAAATCATGCTGGGGACGTTGATGTGAACGACCTTTCGACACTACAGTGAAGGTTGCCCCCCAGCCTGGAAGAATGCTTCAGAGATGATTTTCAAGACGTAAAGAAGGTTCCTTCGCCAGTTGGATGATATACATCATTGTGAAACGAATTAGGGGGATCACCATCTTAGAGTTGGAGATAATGCCGAACGTGACTTCATTTCCCACAGACAATGCCAAAATGTGCGTGCCAGAAAATTCCTGGCGGTAGAGTAATGGATTGTCATCTTAGCATTGCATGAGAATTTAACACACAGAAATAAAAGAAGAGAAGCAAGCTAAAGGAAACACCTCATTTTTTTATGTGGAAAACCCTTGAAAGAGAAAAAAACCACGAGACCTAGCCCGGTTGAAATAATCAACTATGAATGATGAGCACACAGATCCACCCTTCTCCTAAATTAGAGAATATGGAATTACAAAATTGTATAGTTATAATTTGACTACAGTTCTTGGTAACAACATGTTGCAAGAGTCATTGTTGATTGTTGTGGAGGTAGTAGTCCATCATGAGTGTTGTAGATTATTGCTCCAGAAGCGTTGATTGACCAAAGAAGCCATAGTAAGCAGTTACCGGAGTTGTGGACCACATAGGCCGTAGTAATAAGCATGAACGACATCCATAGGCCACAGGGGTCGAAGTCAGGAGCCGCACAAGCTGTGAACCACGTAGGTCATTGTTGACACATGAACCATAGTGATGACTGGCGACGTCTGGTTGCTGGTGATCGACGATGATGGTCAACAATGGCTAACGACGATCGACGGGCGTCGACAACAACCGACGGTGGTCGATGAAGATCGAGATGATGTTGAACTTCAACTCCTCCTCAGAGCTCCCCATTCTCTCTGAAGCTTCAAGTTTCCCTCTCATGTGAGGGGTGTGACTCTATTTATATTGTTTTGAGAGTCATTAATGCATGAATATGAATAATTTTAATTGGACGGTCCGGAGAGCTTCCTCTGATCAAATGAAGTTTAATGAACATTTGAGTGCCTTAACAATATTAGAATTGCGTAACCTTGGGCTCGTTGGATTCGTCTTGTCATGACGCTCGATTCGACTATAAACTTGCCAGATTAGGCAATCGTTTGACTTTCTAAATGTGTTTGAAAATCTTCTATGAATAGTTTAATTACTTGATCTGGCTTGATTTGACTTGGATTGGAATGACTTTGATATCATTAGGTTCATCTCATCTAGCTGACCAATTTGACTATAAGTTTGCTAAAATCGGAGCTCTGAATGAGTTTTTCTCGAGATTTGAACATCCCTTGCTCAAAATATTATCTCAAGATTCGTGCCATGCCTCGAGATTCGTGTTAGATAAAGAAGATTTGGTGGTGGCATATCAAAAACTATAATTCAAACATAAAAACTTTATTGTTACCTTACAAACCACACACTTTTAGACGTTTTTGCTAGTCCACTAACTAAGATTAAATTACGTTGATGATGGATTGTATGTGTTTTTCTTTTATGTGCACTTGCATGCTTGGATTGAATGTGTTTAACGAATGTACTTTTATCATTATAGATGGTCACTAAGATCTGCTGTTATTTATGTAGATTAAATATTTAGGCGATTTTTATAGAACTAACATTTATCTCTTGCAGGTGGTTGAGCTAATAGCTAATAAAAGTGGGCATAAAAGATAAATTAAACTAATAAATCTTCTACAGGTGCTTGCTAACTCGTGCCTTCATATATAAGCATGATCTTATAAGACATGGGGCCTGGTATTGCAGTGTAGTGAAAGGCTCTTGTTTTTACTTTCTTGCAGTTGAGTTTGCAATAGAGATAGGGTAGTCAGTCTGTTGTTGGTTGGATGCAATTCTTAAGACTGTCAGAAGTGAGACTTACTTCATAATAGAACAATAATGAACACATACAAGATGACGGAGCGAGGACGAACCTCAACACAATGATGGACAACAAAGCTCAGAATGAACCTCAATGCAAGACGACGAAGCTACGATGAACCCTAACAAGACGCAGAGCAAGGATGAACCCCAAATTACGAGAACATGAACTGAAGATATTCAAGAAACCTAGCCACCATCAAGTATGTCTTAGGCTTAGGCCAGCCTGAATTAGAGGCTTAATCTCTACTGTCTCATGTTTTCTTTTCTATTAGGGTGTACCGCAATACCTAATCATACTAACATGTTTCTTTTATTTATTGGCTTGGTTGGTTTGTTTTATTTTCTCATCCTTGTGCATGTGTATTTTTTTTTACTGATGTACACATTAGAAATATTTTCTTTTTTCTATGTTTCTTTCTGTCATTTTGTGGCTAGTTAGTTCTGAATGAGCTTAGGCTCATAGGACTAAGAACTTTTTTACCAACCCTAAACTTTAAGTTAATTTTTTAAAAATCAACTCATAACTAAAATAAAATAACATAATTCATAACTTAAAAAAGAAATATTAGCATTCATTTAACAACAAGCAACTTAAATAAAATTCTAGTAGTAACCTAGGGGAACAATATACGTATAAAAGCATTATCTTGTGCCTTTTTTATTTCTTCGGACATTCACTCATTGCATGAAAGGGGGAATATTTATCAGAGCTCACTTAAGGAGTGAATCTTACCTTAAGGAGTGAGGATCACCTCCATTAAGGAGTGATTCTTACCTCAAGGAGAGAGGATCACCACCCTTAAGGAGTGAATCTTAACGAAAGTACAATACCTATAAGAAAATTATTATCTGTTTTTTTTTTTTAAAAGGTACCCACAATTTAAAAAAAAATTATATTTTCAATAAATTCATAACCCCTATTACAAACATTTACAACAATTCCAAATGAAACCCTAATGAGCAAGTTTCTACATTCAATGGCAGTGGTGACAAAAAGGCAATGAATGATTGGTCTTTTGTTCAAGAATGGTGACTAGCAAACCATGACAATTGTGTAGCATTATCAATAATAATAGCAAATGAAATAAAATGCTAATACATAAGAATATATTTAATGTTTTCTTTGTACTTAAAATTTGAACATTCTTAGCATTCTCTCTAAAAAAAAAAAAACTACATAAAAAAAATTGACCAAGCCAGCATGTTTCAACACCATCAGCTGAACAATGGTCCAAAAGCTACATAATTTCCAATTGCTCCTGAGCATCACTATCATACTGCCCCAGCACAACCAATTGTAAGAGGAAGAAGACGACGAGGGCAAGGAAGAAGATGTNGCCAGCATGTTTCAACACCATCAGCTGAACAATGGTCCAAAAGCTACATAATTTCCAATTGCTCCTGAGTATGACTATCATACTGCCCCAGCACAACCAATTGTAAGAGGAAGAAGACAACGGTGAGGGCAAGGAAGAAGATGANGCCAGCATGTTTCAACACCATCAGCTGAACAATGGTCCAAAAGCTACATAATTTCCAATTGCTCCTGAGTATCACTATTATACTGCCCCAGCACAACCAATTGTTAGAGGAAGAAGACAACGATGAGGGCGAGGAAGAAGATGATGCTGAGTGACTTCTAATGTTCTGTCTTCATTTCGTTGTATATTTTGCATTTTGTTAATATTTTTATGCTTCTAGTTTTATGATACATTTCAGTTCTTGTACTCACTTGCTATGTTTTCATATCAAATATGAATATACATATAATGTACACATTCAAGCATATTTATATTTATATGCACGTATATATTAGGCCTATAGGCGTCTGGATGAAACTATTTAAAAAAGAAAGAATATCAAATTGATGTTGGCTCACATAAAATATCAGATTAATTTAGCTGCATCCATAGCAAAGTTTGAGATTAGTCAAAAGCTTGAACCAGACTTTTCCAGATCTGAGAAACTAGTAAAAAAAGGGAAATTTACATAAATACCACAATTTTTATGTATTTAAGTATCTAACTCCAAAGTTTGATATATATTGACACTTTGTTGTCATAAACTTATGCACATATTTTACTTTTAAAAAGATGACGATGATGACATTTANTCCCAAAGTTTGATATATATTGACACTTTGTTGTCATAAACTTATGCACATATTTCACTTTTAAAAAGATGACGATGATGATATTATTGACATGGTGGTATTCATTTAAATATAAATGGTAGATTGTTAGATATGTAAATACATAAGAATAGTCTCTTTGAGGAAACAAAACATGAAACGCGGCTAGCAATCAAAAGCACCCGTAACCGCTCAGTGTCACAAATCAAAATATAAATAAAAAATAATATAAATACGACCCAAATGACTCCTTAGCTAACAAAATATATCAAACTTAAGGGTACAAATAGGATAACATTTTACCAAATGATTCATAGCAATTTCACAAAAAGTTCTACATTAGTAGATATTATTAGATAGATTTAATAGATAGATTTATTTGAGCCAAAGGCATATCTAATTAAGATGCTTAATAAACCAATCAATCATTTCCTTATGAGATTCTTCAGCCTTCTTCACAGCCGCTTCATCAGCAACATCATAGCGCACCGTCCATCCGTGTGCAACCCCAGGAAAGATTTTCACATAGCTATAAACCTTACATGGTGACATGGAGCAATTATTATTCATTATTTTAAAAAAAATGATGTATCGATGCTATAATTAAGGTGCATTAGATTAGTAGTATTTTTACATTTTCAGGAATAAAAATAGAAATATAAAAGTTGAGTATTGACTATGCTGGCTGCTATAATCTTTGTATATAAATGGCAAATCAAGTCTTAAGTGCATCCGCTCTCGCAATGAAAATGAAAACAAAGAAATATCAAAATGGTCCCTTAACTATTTACAGGGGGATTATTTTAATTTATAGTCCATAAAAATGTCAAATTAGTCCTCATACTCTTTCAATATGGGCTGAAATAAATCACTCTTTAAAAAATCTTGTGGGCTATTACAACTCATATTTAAAATAGTATGTAGACTAATCTAACAATTTTATAGACTCAGACAAAAAATGACCTCGTACAAAAAGTAAGGGATCATTTTAACACTTTTTTCAAGAAAAATGAGTTGCTCCATAGCTAGCCCAAATGAAATCATAAAGAATGCTTATGCATATAAACTAAAACTATTCTCGGAAAAGTTGAGCAACAAATAAGAAGGTCAAATATCTTTATATACCAAACAGAAATGAATCAGGTCGTCTAAGCAATTGCTTATACAGAAGAGAATAAGTGTAAATTCTGCTTCTAAATCCTAACTAATAAGCAATCCAAAACCATTACATTGCCTCAGCTCTTATGGTTTATGCTCATGATGTCTGAGAAAGTCAGGTAATGAAATATTCTTTTCTAGCATTGAATACTTCTGTTTATTCATCTTGTTGTGAGAAAGTCAGGTAATGATATTTGAGTAGTCCCGTTTTAAAGTACACATTTAAGAGTTGATTCTACGATGCACGTGATAACTTCTTGTTTTAAATTTAAGGCAATGTTGTGTGCACCATATGGTGGTGGATTTCCTTTGGAAGGACACTAATCCTTCTTTTATGGTATCACCACTATAGTTTTGGTGCCCTAAACACTTATTGAAGATTTACATCCAGTTTTTTAGCCCTAACTTTAATTCTTGAAATTGATTTTGGTTTTCAAGCAATCTTTTTCTTTGTTCTGCCTTTAGAAATTGTGAAAATTTTCGATTTTCAATGCGGACAGATTGGATCTGTAATAACTGAAATTTTAATGATAATAATAATAAAAATTTTGAATGGAAGCACCTTTTCAATTATGAGTTAAAGAGTTGTCTATCCCTTTCGAACCAGCATAACCGAGAAAGCAAGAAACAAATTTGAAGAAGAGGAAGAAGAGAGGATTCGTGCGGGGGTGAATTCATGAAGGAGTGGGGCCGCAAGTGCGACCTTAATCGAGGCCGAGCGACTCGTCTACTGGAGAAATGAGAAGCTTTTAGTCAAGCGTCTCGTGTGAAGAGGAGGAGACAGAACACTCCTTGGACTTCGGCGAAGCGTGTGAGTGCTTGCGTGAAGAGGAGCGATGCCAGAGATGAGACGAAAAGAAGACGGGAAGTAGAGGCTTCGTGTTTGTGAAAAAATTGGATTTCCTTTGGTAGAAATCAAACTCGTTTGCTTAGGAAGAGGAGGAAGAAGATCACGCGCTGCTCTATTGGGTGTGCGTTAAGGTTGTTTACTGTATCACAGAATGTGAGTTAATCATCTTTTATTTGAGTTATTTAGTATCATAACCAAAGATATTAAGTCCCAAATTTGTAGGAGTAAAGAGACACCAATTTCATGCGTGAAAGAAGAGGAATAATCACGGATGTGGACTAAAGAATCAAAGCCTAGCAAAACCCAAAGCTGTGACTTGAGGTAAATTTTTGTGTTAGAATTGTTTATTAAAATTTTATTTATATTAAATTGATATATATTTAATATGTTAATATGAAATTATATTATTTGAGGTCAAGGCAAGAAATCTTGGTGTGGGAGTAAGGGAGGAGATCGATCTGAAAGCCTATAAGGTAAATGTTAAGGTTTATATTATTATTATAATTAATAATATAATTAGTTAAATTAATGTTATTAAAAATTTATTCAATTAGGAAGTGTGGAAGAAGGCTATTCAAAATTGAGATTGGTAAAAGGTTGACAATTCAANCTGAAAGCCTATAAGGTAAATGTTAAGGTTTATATTATTATTATAATTAATAATATAATTAGTTAAATTAATTTTATTAAAAATTTATTCAATTAGGAAGTGTGGAAGAAGGCTATTCAAAATTGAGATTGGCAAAATGTTGACAATTCAGTGAAGTGGATGATTAAACTAATAAAGTGATCTACATAATATTAAGGTGAATTGTTACATTTCTAAATCTCAGTAATCTTCTTTATTTCAAAATGTATGTTTGATTTCATGTATGCTCTGATTTAGTTAGATTTAAATTACAATAAATTCATCATATTATTAGACAGAAAAAAATATGCATGACGGGAAAGGAATGCATGATAAATAATTACACATTATAATAAATATGCCTGTTAAATATAGTCTCATAATAGTCTAGTATAAGAAGACATTAGACAATTGCATGACACTTATGTTCTAGTAGAAATATACATGTTAGTTTACATGATCACTTTTATATACATGACACATTTTTGCTTGAACTTTAGAATTTTAATATATATGCATATATCAGTTTATTTCATGACTTATATATTTAATAAGATTGCATTTATTCATTAGTAGGTGGAGATAAAATGTCTCATAAAAAAAAACATGACATAAAGGAATGAAGGTAAACATGAATGCTTGTATATGTTGTAATATTATCACTAACTGTTCTGTCAACGAGAAAATGTTGGCCAAGGGCAAATAGACAGAGTTTACTAACTCAGATAATTATAATATTTAGAACGCTAATGAGGATGGCAATGAACTTAGACGAGCAAGAAAAATGAAAATTCAAAATTAAAACGAAAATTTTACTCATACAAGGTGAAGCACAAAGACAATTCAAAGGATGCAAGCAAATGGAATTCATGAGATTTGTTACATCAATCCAAATTTAAAATTAAATATTACACAGATTACATCTGTAGCAACACAACCACTATACCCTTTCAAAGCCTATTAAGAGCACCAATTACATGACGTACTTCGTTTTTCTTTCCCCAAACCCTTCCATGTGCACTATTCAAGGTTTAAAAGTCACACACCCTCATTTGGTCTACTCCCACTTAGGGTGTGAAAAAATGAACCGACCCAAATCTAACTAAAAAAATTAGGTTCGTGTAGTCCCGATAACTATTTTGTTTGAGCCTAAATTATGTCTGATAACCCGAAATTGACTTGATTATTTTTCAAATTCAGGTTAGAAAAATTAAACAAATAATTTTATGTATAATTGGGTTGTATTGATTATAAAACTTTATGATCCATATACGAAATAAATTAGATGGTTGGATGGTTTAGGCTATGTCACGAACCAACACGAGTGATCATAATTACTAACACAAGAATAGACGATCAGACGAAAATTTAAACTTCTATCGCTAATTAATTGAATAATCAACCAAACAAAATAAAAATGTTACTAGCAATTAAAAATTGAAAAGTAAAACAATTATACTCTTGATTCTCTTCCATTGCTTGGTTATCTTTTATAAACGTTTTCCTTTCTATTACTCATTTTCATGTCAAAAGCTTAAAACTTAAATTGTTAATTTATTATAATGAGTTATCATTTTTTTGTGGTCCACATCTTCTATAAAAATCTCCTCTATTATCCACCTTTTAATGAAATGATTAAACTTGTAATGTTAATTAAAAACAACAGCGAGCTATAAAAACTAGTGATTACTCATACTTCCAAACAAGAGTAACATAACGAAAATGAAACAATATACATGTTAGTTAAACTTTTAATAAGTATAAAAACATTTAATAATTTATGAATATGATCGATCACAATGTCATAATATTTAAAGTATTTTACTATATCAATAACATGTATTTATCATTTTATATCTATAAAAACATCGTAGGAGCATCATATAAAATTACACTATTTTCTTCATTATCAATATTTTTTTCCATTTATGTGCACGGTTATCTTAACGTTTCTCCGCTAGTACCATAAAGATGTGAACTCCATCATAGTTACCATGCTCATGCAATAAATCTATGCAGTTCATATCATTTATATGTTTATTTCATTCATGTCAATATATTAAATATATATTTATATAATGTATAATAATAATATTTCTAAAATATAAATTCATCGATATGACCAACATCTAAAACAGTATCATAAAAAAATAGTTCAATCAAGTTTCAGTAACAATCAATGAATTCAATTTAGAAGAAATAAAAACTACTATAACTTAAAAGTAAGAGTACTCACCTCAATCAAATGTTTTGCTTTTAATTTTTGCTGCCTCCTTAAAGTTAACACTTATAATAATAACATATAAAATAAGTTAATCTTAATATAATCCACCATTTTCTTATTCAATTTCACAAATTATCCTTATGTTCTAAATCATTAATTTTATCTATTCATATAATTTTCTTATTAATATTTTATGTAATTGATTATATCTCAACAAATAAATAATAAATATTTACATTAAANAATAATAACATATAAAATAAGTTAATCTTAATATAATCCACCATTTTCTTATTCAATTTCATAAATTATCCTCATGTTTTGAATCATTAATTTTATCTATTCATATAATTTTCTTATTAATATTTTATGTAATTCATTATATCTCAACAAATAAATAATAAATATTTACATTAATTAATTTTTCATAAATTATATTACAAATTTAATATTTGTCATTTCGTTATCTTACTACAATATTTCAGTTTGTCAATTTATTTATAATTTTTGCTTCTTTTAACTTCACGTACATTATATTAAACATTGCCTCTTCAACTTCTTAATTTCTNTTAGCTCCCTCAAAAATAATTAATTAAATTATTAATATAAAAATTTTATTTATTTTTACCAAATACGATTCATATTTTTTTATTTCCGCACCTATTAAAATTTTCTATTTTTAAAGGATGTGGCTTTTGCACTTAAAAAAAGCTTTCTCACAACTCAACTATCTGCTATTTTCAATGTGGGACTCAAGAACACGGCATGAGAATACGGAATCCGGGCTCCCGTCGTTGTCGTTCTCTTCATACCCCTAGGCTCATTTTAATGCATGTTGTTATTTTAATACCACCCAAATTTTNAAGCACAGCAAGAGGAACTTTAATAGCTGAACATAGTAAAACGCCAAGTTTAAAACTCAATAAGAAGTTACCAATGAAACTAATAAGATAATACTATGATAAACTCAAAGCTTACATCACCATAGCAACATTTAATTTGACAAAAAGATACAGAACAAGAAACAAATCAGCTTGATTCTCTTCGTTGTCATGGAATTCTGCAAAAACAAGATTGCTTCGGCTATTTCATATTTCAGGGCACCAATTGTTACTGGCCCTCTTATTGTTTCTCCACTTTTTTCTTAACTTTATTTCTACTAAGCCTAAAATGGATTGAAACTTTATTATTTTTTAATGGGAATTTTATAAAGATCATTTCATTTGAAACAATAAATAGCAATAACTTAATATGCTTCTGATTAAAATGATTTAAAAACGAATATGAATTTAAGATGTTATCTAATAACTACGGGTAAGTGATTGGTTGGCTCAATTCACTAACTGGCTGATCTAATCAGTTTTGTTTCTGCCAATCTAAAAACTAATTTGTGCAAAATATAGTCCAAAATACCAATTTGCTCAATCGGTTTGGCAAGATTTTCCATAATGTTAAATTAAGTCTGATAATAACTAATAACTAAAATTGGCTAGTTCTACATGCAAGGACAAATCGATTTTTTCTGGCAAAGTGAAATGTATTAACTGAAGATTGCAAGGTTGAAGATTAAATCACTAAAAAGAGCACTGCATCAAGCTTGAAGATTAGCATTGTAAAATATGAAGCAAGGGAATTTGATTAAGTATAGCTGAGCCCTTTGTGATGGTTTTCCATCATCTGCAATTTGAGAACTACTCTTCTTCCCTTTTTATGAAAACATATGTGTTTGATCAGTAAATCCAAGGCATGGTCATCCACTCCAAGGAACTACTCTCCAAGGAACTTAAGTATTGCAATCAAGAGGAACCACTCGAAGGAAGGAACCTTGAATGACCAATTAATAGAACTTTATATGGCCATCCATTCTAAGGAAGGAACCACTCCAAGGAAAGAAACTTGACTGACCAATTCATCCTATGTTGGCACTACTTCCATAAAGAGTGGGGTGTAGGGTCATTTATTTAGTTTAAAAAATAGATCAAAACACTTTCTGAACTAGCTTGATCATCCACTCCAAGGAAGGAACTTAAGGATTTCAATCAAGGGGAAACAATCTTTATTTGGCTTGGTCGAAACCTGCATTAAGAATTTTTATGTATTTTTATTTTGTAGCCCTATGTATACACCTCCAACGCAAGCTTGAATGACCAATTATTAAAACTTTACTTCTCTTTGTTGCTCTCATGCAATTGTAGTTGTGGCTTGATAATTTTTGCTTGGAGATATTTGGTGAGTTCATTAGTTATCCATTTTATTTGTTGGAATTACCTCCCTCTATCTCTATCATCCTTGGTTGACCTCTCTAGCGCCGCCACTATACCTAGACCTCGTTTATTGAAGCTCTTAAATTTTCCGCTTCTAACCCCAACAATTCTAACACTGTCCTACCTGCCACCCTAAAAACCACAAATTCTAATACTTCTTTATCCGACCACTTCTCTCATTCCTTTACCTATTTCGCTCAATCTATATTTAAAGCCTCTTCACTAGAGNTCTTTATCCGACCACTTCTCTCATTCCTTTACCTATTTCGCTCAATCTATATTTAAAGCCTCTTCACTAGAGGTGTAAACGAGCTAAACATGAGCGAGATCAAAATTTGTTTGAGTTCGGTTCGTTCAATTTTTTTATTGTTCATGATTGGCTAGTGTTCGAATTAGCTCCCTCAAAAATAATTAATTAAATTATTAATATAAAAATTTTATTTATTTTTACCAAATACGATTCAGATTTTTTTATTTCCGCACCTATTAAAATTTTCTATTTTTGAAGGATGTGGCTTTTGCACTTAAAAAAACTTTCTCACAACTCAACTATCAGCTATTTTCAATGTGGGACTCAAGAACACGGCATGAGAATCGGAATCCGGGCTCCCGTCGTCNCTCCAAGGAAGGAACTTAAGTATTGCAATCAAGAGGAACCACTCGAAGGAAGGAACCTTGAATGACCAATTACTAGAACTTTATATGGCCATCCATTCTAAGGAAGGAACCACTCCAAGGAACAACTCCAAGGAAAGAACCTTGAATGACCAATTCATCCTATGTTGGCATTACTTCCATAAAGAGTGGGGTGTAGTGTCATTTATTTAGTTTCAAAAATAGATCAAAACACTTTCTGAACTAGCTTGATCATCCACTCCAAGGAAGGAACTTAAGGATTTCAATCAAGGGGAAACAATCTTTATTTGGCTTGGTCGAAACCTGCATTAAGAATTTTTATGTATTTTTATTTTGTAGCCCTATGTATACACCTCCAACGCAAGCTTGAATGACCAATTATTAAAACTTTACTTCTCTTTGTTGCTCTCATGCAATTGTAGTTGTGGCTTGATAATTTTTGCTTGGAGATATTTGGTGAGTTCATTAGTTATCCATTTTATTTGTTGGAATTACCTCCCTCTATCTCTATCATCCTTGGTTGACCTCTCTAGCGCCGCCACAATACCTAGACCTCTTTTATTGAAGCTCTTAAATTTTCCGCTCCCAACCCCAACAATTCTAACACTGTCCTACCTGCCAACCTAAAAAAAACCCCACAAATTCTAATACTTCTTTAGCCGACCACTTCTCTCATTCCTTTACCTATTTCGCTCAATCTATATTAAAGCCTCTGCACTAAAGGTGTAAACGAGCTAAACATGAGCGAGATCAAAATTTGTTTGAGTTCGGTTCATTCAATTTTTTTATTGTTCATGATTGGCTTGTGTTGGAATTAGCTCCCTCGAAAATAATTAATTAAATTATTAATATAAAAATTTTATTTATTTTTACCAAATACGATTCAGATTTTTTTATTTATGCATCTATTAAAATTTTCTATTTTTGAAGGATGTGGCTTTTGCACTTAAAAAAAGCTTTCTCACAACTCAACTATCTGCTATTTTCAATGTGGGACTCAAGAACACGGCTTGAGAATACAGAATCTGGGCTCCCGTCGTCGTCGTTCTCTTCGTACCCCTAGGCTCATGTTAATGACATGTTGTTATTTTAATACCACCCAAATTTCAACCCGTGGATTTGTGGAAGTTATTATAAAGTTTAGGGGCATTTACATACCACCACCCAAATCCTATGTATTTGCATGTCTAACACCCATTAAGGAATGCAGTACATCAGTAAGCATCAGCTATAATAGTATATTTTAGGGAAATTTACATGCATACCACCCAAATCCTTTGTAATTACATATCAAACACCTAAACTCATATTTTTTTATAATTATACCATACAAATAATTTAAAAAAAAATTAATACATGAAAAAAATTAATATAAATAAATAATTTTATTAATTATTAATTATTGTGAGCCAAAACGACACGAATGAACAAACCTTTGTTCGCGTTTGGCTCACTTATAAATCAAAATAATATTCTAGTTTGTGTTCAGCTCGTGTCTCGTTTGCTTAACAAATGAATCGAATACGAACTATTTAATAAGCCGAATAGAAGCTATTCTTAAACGACAAGCTTTTTTGATAACTCTACTCTCCACCAAACCCTATTCAACTCATAAAACCCAAGCCCTCTATCAAAACACCACCCAAAGATATCCGCAATTCAAAACCTAGGTCTCACTTCCATACAAGGCCTAATCCAAACTAATTCCAAACCCTAGAAAGTTCACCAATCCTCCTCACCATATATTTCTACAAAACTTAACCCTCTTATACTAAAGGCCCTTCCCATCACCACCATCTTATTGACATCAGAGCAACATATTCCAAGGGGCTTAAGGGATCAAAAGTCTAAAAGATAAGAACTAATGATAATCAAAATTTCAAAAAGAATTATTACAACTGAGGCAATATCCTCTATAAACTTACATCAAAGGATTGGTAATTGAATCTCTAAAGTGAGTAAAATTTGAATTTCAATTAATGGTAGTTTATTTTTTTGGCAAAGAGATATAGGAATAACAAATGCTGATTGACAATTCTATTCAATATTGTACAACTTTCAAACGGAAAATAACCACATAAAGCCTTTTCATGGTTTAAAACCAATCATATCCACGATTCTAGTAAGAGTTTGTTCCACATTCAAAATAGCATTGCTAACTTATAAAATTGTGAATTAAAATCATAAAAACCTAATTTATCCTCTCTATGTTCATTTTAGTTCACTAATGTACAACATTTGTCTATATTGCTGAAATTTGTTGTGAAATAAGAGCTTGAAATACCCCATTTTTTTAAACAAATAGCATTCATCAAGACTCTCCCTGCATTAATCATCTTTTAAAGAGAAGCACAATCGCTTGCATCATATTGTGTGTTTGATATTATGCCTCCAAAATTTGTAACACTTGATCAATTCCAACCCCTACATAAAATTCTTCATGACTTGCAAACTACAGTTGGAAACATAATGATAAGCACTAATGTTATAAGCTGCAAAGAAAAAAAAAAGAAACTAATGAAATCCACTGCAGATCCTAACAACTAAAAATCAAGCCCCACTTGCTGCACGCATATATTAAAACAGATCTTTCTACTATCCACGGTGATGAAAATATCAGAAGGAGACTAAGTGCAAAGACACCACCGTAGAACAGGCATTAGAGCTTATAATGATTTATGTAATAAAATAAAAATAAAGACCCCTTGACCCTATAAATTTCTACACTTGACTAGCGCAAACTGATAAATTCTCTATTGATATAACAAGGCAATTATTAAAGGGTTAATTGGGAATAATAAAACTAGCAGAGCATTGCATAAGTTACCAGAATAATTTTTTGCTAAATAATGAAGGAATCGAACAATTGCTCAAACTCGGTCTGAAATGAAAAAAAATCGTAGGACTAAATAATATCATAGATATCATAACAAAAAGTTATATTGTCGACTCTTCAGTTAATGGCAAATGTTTGAACACATTTAAGACTCGCTTGTTAGAAAAAAATGCAATGAGAATGTGTTAAGAACCAAAGGAGTTTTCCACAAAAATTAAGGCAACCAAATATTTTATGTCAATACCACCAAGAAACACGACTCAAATAAATCAAAGATAAGCACATACAATTTGAGAGGCAGGTAAATAAATCAAAGATAAACACATACAATTTGAGAGGTAGGTAATCTCTCCCAAACCCTAATCCTAACACTTACACTTCAAGAGGTAGAGGATCTCTTCCAAACCCTATCTCTAACATTCAAGACAACAATCATACATGCATAGCATAACCCTAACCCATTAGCCGTATTTAAACCCCACGTTAATAACTGACAAATTACTAAATTGCCTTTTTGAGTTTAACATAAGTCTTCAAACTAATTTGGTGGACTAAGTGTCGACTCATTGGAGCACAAGGCAAACGATTCGCAGGCACCGGTCTAACATTACTCTCCTCCCAAAAAGAGACATTGTCCCAAGGTAGAAGAGAGGAAGATGGCTAGATCAAGTTGTATGACTAAGGGTGTATATTGTTTGGTTAAAACCAAAAAAATCAAACCGAACTAAACCGAATTGATCGATTTGGTTCAGTTATAAAAGATAGTTTGGATTTTGATTTTGATTTTGAAAATGGTAAGATTTGATTTTCAGTTTTCAGTTTGGTTTAAAATATATTTGACTGAACAAATCAAAAATTGAATTGGGATATATAGGTTACAGGCCTTATCACTTGTGCTTAAGTTAAGAGTTTATCATATTTAGCCATTCTTACCCATCCCCATCGCTCTACTGCCATGCCATTCTTCAATCACTCGCTCGCCTCGTCTCTCTCATATCTCGATCTGTAGGCATTTCCTTTTTACTATATTGGCAAAGGCTCAACGAGGTACAAACCACGATACAGCCTGAGGTGTCGTCAAAGGTGGAAATGAGGAAGTTGCAGAGGCATGAAGAGTCTTGGTCCCATGAATCTCACCTATTATGGTATTCAAACTTTTACTTTCGTCTTCTAGTTGTAGCCTAATTTTCTTCACACAAAATTCTGGTTCACAATCTCGCAAGCTTGCCAGTGATTTGACATTGAAATCTCCATATTCTTCTACAGCAAAGATGGGCACTTTTTTAACCCTAAATGACTAGTGGGTTCAGTTTCTAACAAAAGTTTGTTTATGTTGAAATGGCTACACCATAAATTTTTGAAAAATATAATACCTGTCATCATTTGTGGCTATATCAAAGTCATCACTATTGAAAAAGACAGGTCGTTCACTATTGTACCTCATTTTCTTTAGGTTATAAGTTATTTTTATCAATTGATTATAATTCTTGAAATTGAAATCTATTAATTTTATTTTTGCAACCATATTGAGATTTTTGCAACCATATTATTTTTATTTATTGAATATCACTTGCTACTACTAGCCCACTACATCTGTGTGTTTTTTATTTTTTTATACAGCAAATATGTATTTTGGTGTACGTAAAATTGATTCGTTTGAAACTAAACTTCGGTTTGACTGATTAAGTTTTATCAAAATTTTGTTTGGTTCAGTACTTCAGTTTTTGGATTTCGGTTTAGATCTGTTTCGAACAATTTTAAATTTGATCCATCCCAACCAACCGAATGCTCACCCCTATGTATGGCTCACACGTAGCGTCGTCATCTCGCAACCATTTATATTTAATAGAAATTTGTAGTGACCCTCATGAATTCAAAATACAGCCTTGTGCACATCCATCGGTCACATTGGAATCTGATGGTATCCTTACTTCAAATCAATCTTGTATGATATTGCAGCCCCAAATAACTTATCGATCACAAGGATGAAAAATTTGTGAAGTACTGTTTCCTTGTTCATTGCCCGATAATCCACACAGAAATATCAACTCCCAACCTTATTCACTAATGAAATTGTGCCAAAAAACGAGCTCACACTAGGTTGTATGATCCCGACCTGCAACATCTCATGATTTCATCCTTCTATACCCGGGATTAGTGATATGGGCAGACACTGATAGAGGAAACCCATGATCTCAAGACTATTGCATGCTTGAGTCTGCTCCCCATTCCTTCGCTCGATCCCACGACTCCAGAATCGCCTAAAGCAATGATGCTACCCTTCTTTCTGATTGTTGTCGTTTGCATTCGCTCTAGACATCATCGTTCTCCGTAGAAAACAGTGGCGGGTTTGTGTGAAGCTCCACAATGTCCTTCATCATTTCTTCCAGGGCCATGAATCTTCTCTCTATGGTCGAGAAATGCCCCTCCACGGTCAAAAAACACTTCTGATCATACCTTTACAACATCTCCTAATCCTGACCGTCTATACATGGGATTAGCGATATGGGCGCACACTGATAGAAGAAACCCACGATCTCAAGATTATTGCATGCTTCAGTCTACTACCCATTCCTCCGCTAGATCCCATGACTCCAGAACCGCCTAAAGCAATGATGCTACCCTGATGCCGCACGAATTCTTTTGATTGTTGTCGCTTGCGTCCGCTCCAAATGTCATCGTTCTCCGCTGCAAGCAGTCGCGGGTTTGCATGAAACTCCACACTGTTCTTCATCATTTTTTCTAGGGCCATGAATCTCCCCTCCATGGCCGAGAAATGCCCCTCTACGGTCGAAAACACTCCTTCATTTTAGATCTGATTTAGCTCACAGTTTTCCATTAATTTTTTCCTTCATGGCATCTATTTTTATGATGCCATTATTAATGGTTTCTTGACTAGCTCTACTCACGACTGTGTGACTAGGGTGCGCTGCGATAATTCTCAGAGAAATTGGATTGCGGCTATGCGACTAGGGCACATCACGCTCCATCATTGACCTTTCTATACTTGTCATGATCCCAACCTTGGCTTTCGACACTCAATCAGGACTATATTCACGTCGCCATCCCCAGAATCTCGTCATTGGCTTCCCAACTATGTAAAAACACGATCCCAACGGCTCCCAACTAGCTTAAATCACGACAAAAATGTGGAAATCTCATCATCAACTTCGCGGATCGTCACTAGGGCACACTCAATCCCTTCTCTAATCAAAAACCTATACGTAATCCTGTCATCGACTTCCAGCCATCACGATGCTGATATTTATTTGCCAGAATCGAATGCTGGAATACCAGTTTGATAGGAACTTCTATAGAAATTATGGCAGAAAAATTAGTTTATTTCACTAACATAAAACAACAAAAAACGGAATACATAAAGGATAAACACCTATAATTTCAGAGATAGTCAATCTCTCCCAAACTCTAATCCTAACACCTACAATTGGAGAGGAAGACGGTCTCTCCCAAACCCTAATCCTAACATTCAAGACAAAAAATCACACATGCATATCATAATCTTAATTTATTAGCCCTATTTATACCCTACAATAATAACTGATAAATGACTAAATTGCCCCTTTTAGTCTTAAGCCTAACATAAGCCTTCAAACTATTTTGGCAGGCTCGACGAGGACTCATTAGAGCATGAGGCAGATGGTGTCGTAGGGGTGTCGGTCAACTTTTTCGATAGATTTGAAAATATGAATATGAAAAATAATTTTTGAAATTTAATTTAAGCATAAGAGGTATATAGTTTAGGTTTTGAAAGTAGTATGTTTTAAAATGAGACCAAATAGATCTCATTCGTCCAATAGTTTGCATAATCGTGCCTGACACCCTGAATACTACACATTCCAAGAGAAAAGTGTAGACCCCGATAATAGGCCCAATTCTGCAAACTAAGAGATTTGTGACATCCATTTGGTCTGCGAACCTTTTATATATGACCGACAAATTCCCCTATCTAATATAAAGATTAAATAGGGTTTATTTTACCTGGGTTCCAAGTTCCCTATAGAGGCAAACCCCTATTATTAATTACAACCCAAATGACGGGAGTCACTTGAGAAAACTCTCGATAATGATCAATAGTTCTAGTCTTCAAGAATTCAAGGTTCAGGTTTTCAAGGTAGGATGAGGAAAACCAAGTGAGAATGACTCAATGCGGAACACTTATTTTCAGGAGTCCAAAGGAAGGAACAGGTAGGGGATATCATAGATCCTGAGGAGAAACCTCAGTGACATCCCGGACTATCCTAATGTGTGGTTATGTTTTGGAAAAGATGTTATTCAATAGTTCAATCCTGCCAATTTTATTACTTAGGACTTACATTTGCATAATACCTGATTATGCGAATAGCCCGCAGCGAAATGAGGGTTTACATCGTACCGTGCGATAACCTCAGAACCTAAATCGAGTTAGGACTCATGTCGCAAAACATAGTTGTACAAGAGCCTAAAAAGGGAGTATGAGGATTTACGCCACGCTAGGCGAGCTACCTCGAAGTCCTATGGGTTGTTATTATACTAGGAAGGAATGATGTTGAAGAAGATCCTCTTGTTGTTCGCTCCAAGCTCCTCGTCGTGCTGCCCACAAAATTGGCTTCAAGCTCCTATCGTCGCGACGGATCCAGGTTTAAGTGTTTGAGATCGGTGATTTGTGCTTCACAGTTTTGGTGTCAGTGTTTGATTTTGTTTTGTTTCAGTTTTGGTTTCAGTACCGGTTTTGCATACAGCATAATCAAATTGCAGGTAAGTAAAAATGTGTTTGAAGGGTAAACTGCAGTAAAGTAAAATGCTGTAGATAAACTGTAAAAGCGTACCTGAGCATCTGCTACTGTTGTGTTATTAATGTTGCGAGCATAGCATGATTTGCAGGAGATTTAAATAAACTTGCAAGTAAACTAAACAAGACAAGAAAACTCAGCACAAAAGTCAGAAAAGCGAGTCGTATAAATCACAAGCAAACGAAACACTTAGCCACATATGAAAGATCAGGACTGGGTATAAGACTTTGGTGAAAGTGGGGGCTCAGAGCTGGGCTGTGTGCTTCCCGATCTTGAATAAGAGTTGTCAACTCGACACTCTATAGGAGGTAGTTCTTAACCTCAATCCAAGTGACTAGCCGTGGACCTTTATAAATTTTCATAGGAAGATTTTTCATGCAAAAGTTATTATTTAAGTCTTTTTTATGAAGAGTTCTTTTAATCATGCAAAAGAAATTGTTGTTTTATTTTTATAAATATTTTGTAAAGTCGTACAGTCCACAGATTAGTCACTCTAATCGTGCTAGAACTACTGACAACCTAAGAGTGTCGGGGGCAACAATCCCACCAAGAGTCGGCGAATAGCATCCTCGATCCTTTCCTCTCTCTTGTAGAAGGTCTTCGAGGTAGGAGATGCTATTCTAATAATTCCGCTTCGTATCCCTCGTTTAAGCACACATAAGCAATGTCGTCATCGCCCTCGCCACCTAGACCCTAGACTTATCCTAGTCCGATGATCCATATGTGGCATTAACAAATTTCCCCAATTGCCAGGAGGATTTGAGTGTAATATCCAAGCTCAAATCCCGATGCACTGAGTTTTATTGTAGGTTAAGTCATTGAGGGAATTTCACTGTTGATTTAATTAAGAAAGCATGGGTCACGTCCCAGTGTATCATGTTTAGTGTCTTGATCTGTTTGTGAATCAGGATCAAGTGTCTAGCTTCATTGTGCATTCGAGGATTAGATGAATTGACTCTTACCTAAGGTATGTTTCTAAAACCTTGAGAGGTTATACTGCAGAGATTATGTAGATGGGCTCTCACCTAAGGTGTGTTCCTAAAGACTAGGAAACCTTTACTGAGAATTAGATGAATGAACTCTCACCTAGGGTGTGGCAGTTAAGCTCTAGAAAGCTTACACTGAGGATTAGGTGGATGGGCTCTCACCTAGGGTGTGCTTCTAAAGTGTAGGAATCCTAAACCGAGGACTAGGTGGATGGGCTCTCACCTAGGGTGTGCTTCTAAAATGCAGGAAGCCTAAACCGAGGACTAGGTGGATGGGCTCTCACATAGGGTGTGCTTCTAAAGTTCTAGGAAACCTACACTTTAACTTATGCATAAGGTGATTTGAAGTTTTCTATATCTTCTAATTAATTAAATCATCAATCCTCATATTTATGACTTAACCATTTAAAAATAAATAAAATAAAAGAAGAAGCCTGACTCACTTCCAAAACTAGCAAAGCCGAAAAGGGGGAATAACAATAAGAAAACCGGTCTAAAAGCATTGAAATGATAATCAAATGAAACCCAAAACTATAAATAAAGTTCTCCAAATCAACACTTTTAAAAGCCTCCAACACCACATTTAAAATGCTCCAAACAATAATTTTAAAATTCCCAAATAACTCTCATGTAAGCCCAAAATATTAATTTTAAATATTACAAAATTAGCTAGAAAAATTGGCCCAAAATAGTAACAAAGTCTCACTTAAAAAAAAGGGTACATTTAAAGCTCCTGAAAACTCAGCGAAACCAGTCTGAACCCGTCCCAAAATAACCCTCAAACATCACTTAAATTGCCTCAAATAACTTTTTTTTTTAAATGGACCCAAACAACACTTGTAGAAACTCCAAAACAGTGAAATCGAAGAGCCAAAACAATATTATTTAANGGAGAGCTTTTTCGATCAAGAGGAAATAAAGGGACACCTTGATTCTGTGTTTGTTAAGATTTGGTCACTGCCAAAAATCGGAAGCAGAATCTGAGAGGCGAGGAAGGGTTTCGGTCTTCGCAGAGAGGAGCGAGGGTTGTTCGGTCGAGCAAGGAAGGAGGCGGGATCGAACCCGAGAAAGTCGAACAGGAGACGCTGACCGAGCGCAAGGAAGAAGAGGTGAATGTTTTCTGTGCGTGAGGGAGGCAGAGACGAACAACTTTGATCGTATGGAGAAGAGACGAAGCAGGCGTGCGGGATCGGCGCAGAGAGGAGATGAGCGCATGTGGGTCTTCGTCGCGAGGAGGAGGAGATCGCGCCTTGGATTTCGGTGCAGAGGAGAATGGACGAGTGCGGGAGAAGCTCTGCGGCTTCGGTGCGGGAGACGGAGGCAGGGAGGAGGGATCGAGCAGAGAGCGGGAGAGTAGGTTGCCTTTCGTCGCAGGGAGGAGGCGAGCGGGGGTCTTCCTGTTAGCAGAGGAGCGTCCGAGCGGGGTTTTCGGCGCAGGAAGTAGAGGAGGTGAGCGACGCCTCTTCTGCGTCGCGGAAGAGCTAGCGGGATCGAATTAATGAAAGGAGCGGGCTCGAGAGAGCCGTTACCTCAAGGATTGACGGGGAATTAATTTGTTTCCATTCAGGTGGCTGGGTTCAAATGGAAAATTTTAACTCCCAATTAAGATAAAATTAAATGACGAATTTGAAATTCAAAAATTTAAAATTCAAAATTGTTTAACCTTTGTTCAGCCCGAGTTCAGCCCAAATCGAACCTGAGTTGAACCTGGGTTGAGTCCGGGCCCGCGCCCCGCAAATTAAAAATAATAAAAAAAATCGTGCATCGATTTCCGTGCCATATGTGTGCGTGTGTAACCCTAGAAATATGGGTGTCATTTCTAGCTAAAGTTGACGTTCCGGACGCATTGGTGAGGTACGTTTCGTCATCCGGGGTTGTCCGGACGAGTTCGCCGACGGGCGAGCCGATTCAAGTCAAAGGTGTGTAGGATGCAGTGAGTGCGATGAAACGCGGCGTTCACGAATAATCGAGTCACAAATGGTTCACCTAAGGCTGTTGATCCTATAGGAACTCAATTTCGGGCCCTCTACATGTTATAGGAACTCGATTTCGGGCCCTCTACATGTTGGTCCTTAGCCCTTGCAACTAAAAGTTGAGTGCTTGGAACCATTCGCGTTCACAAGTAATCGAGTCACAAAAGGTTCACCTAAGGTTGTTTGATCCTATAGGAACTCATTTCCGAGCCCCTCTACATGTTGGTCCTTAGCCCTTGCAACTAAAAGTTGAGTGCTTGGAACCACTCATGCGAGTTCTTCACAAAAATTAGTCAAGAAGTGGCTTGAAGTTCTACGGGAGGTGGCTCCATCGCTAGTCTGCTAGGATGGTCAATAAGAACTCCTAAATCAAGATCCTAGGTTCTAAGAGTAGGAGACTAAAACCTCACTAAAAATGAGGTCAACAAGGGGCCAATTTAACAAAAAAACAATTAAATTGAAAACAAACTTATATTTGAATTTAAAATTGAAAGTTGAATGAATATGAATTGCAATATACATAAACTTCATAATATTCTTTTCATTATGCTCCTCTTTCAAATTCTAAGCTCAAAGGTCATGCAACTTCCTCATCCATTCTTAGAGCAACTATTAGACTTGTTGTTACATACTCAGCCTCCTTTACTATTTCCCATCTTTGGACTTTTACTAGTATACACACCAAGAAAAATGACATTGTCTAATTTAAATTTTAACAAAATTTCACATAAAAAATTAATGTGAAGCATAAATTTTATTTTTGTAAGAAACAGTGACACTAACGCTGATGATTTTGAGTGTGAGTCATTGATGACACTCTCTTATCTAATGTAAAAATTACTATGGTTGATGATGCACATTTGAGAAATGTCATGTTTATCTGTAATCAAACACGCATATGAAGATTTGAGATGAGAAATCGTTTTTACACACGTTGCCTATAATGAAAAAAGGCATAGATTAGCTACGATGACGACAATGATATGAATGTCACTTCCACTCAAGTATTCACTAAGGCTAACCTAAGACCAAGCGACATCTTGATCTTTTTCAGTGTTAAATGGATAACCACATCTTATTGTCTACTATTACTTGTTAATTCCCATTAAGTTAGGTAGTTACAAAGATGAGTTAGGAGGTGATATCCTACTCTTGAATATTGCTAATATTATCTTACGCAAATCATATTCGTACTACATAGATGCATTACATTATAGTCATGATAGTACATATGTTTTCAAACATAAAATAAGACCATTGAATTATTTATAGTCAAGTAATAAAAAAAATATTACAATATTCACATAAAGTCTATTAGCCCACTACATTTGTGTGTTTTTTATTTTTTTATACAACAAATATGTATTTCAGTGTACGTAAAATTGATTCGTTTGAACCTAAACTTCTATTTAACCGATTCATTTTTATCAAAATTTTGTTTGGTCCAGTATTTTAGTTTCTGGATTTCAATTTAACTTTGTTTGAGCAATTTTAAAATTGATCCATCCCAACCAACCGAATGCTCATCCCTATGTATGGTTCCCACATAGCGTCCTCATCTCGCAACCATTACTATTTAATAGAAATTTGTAGTGACCCTCATGAATTCAAAATACAGCCTTGTGCACATCCATCGGTCGCATTCGAATCTGATGGTATACTTACTTCAAGTCAATCTTGTATGATATTGCAACCGCAAATAACTCATCAAGTAACTCATCGATCACAATAATGAAAAATTTGTCAGGTACTGTTACCTTGTCCATTGCCAGATAATCTACAAAAAAATATCAACTCCCATCCTTATTCACTAATGAAATTGGGCCAAAGAATGAGCTCACACTAGGTTGTATGATTCCGACCTGCAACTCTCATGATTTCATCCTTCTACCCGGGGTTAGTGATATGGGCGCACACTAATAGAAGAAATCCATGATCTCAAGACTATTGCATGCTTGAGTCTGCTCCCCATTCCTTCCCTCGATCCCACGAATCCAGAATCGCCTAAAGCAATGATGCTACCCTTCCTTCTGATTGTTTTCGTTTGCGTTCGCTCTAGACATCATCGTTCTCCGCAACAAACAGTCGCGGGTTTACATGAAGCTCCACAATGTCGTTCATCATTTCTTCCAGGGCTATGAATCTTCTCTCCATAGTCGAGAAATGCCCCTCCACGGTAAAAAAACACTTATGATCTCACCCCTACAACATCTCCTAATCCCGACCTTCTATACATGGGATTAGCGATATGGGCGCACACTGATAGAAGAAACCCACGATCTCAAAACTATTGCATGCTTGAGTCTACTACCCATTCCTCCGCTAGATCCCATGACTCCAGAACCGCCTAAAGCAATGATGCTGCCCTGATGCCATATGAATTCTTCTGATTGTTGTTGCTTGCGTCCACTCCAAACATCATCGTTCTCCGTAGCAAGCAATCACGGGTTTGCATGAAACTCCACAATGTTCTTCATCATTTCTTCTAGGGCCATGAATCTCCCCTCCATGGCCGAGAAATGCCCCTCTACGGTCGAAAACACTCCTTCATTTCAGATCTGATTTAGCTCATAGTTTTCCATTAATTTTTCCTTCATGGCAACTATTTTTATGATGCCATTACTCCCAAAAAAAATTTCAATCACATAGACAGAGCTCTCAATGCCCCAATCTTGATTACTGATTTCCTGAATAGCTCTACTCACAACTATGCGACTAGAGTGCGCTGCGATAATTCTCAGAGAAATTGGATTGCAACTATGCGACTTGGGCACAGAGCACTTCTATAGTTGACCTCTCAATAGTTGTGATCCTAACCTTGGCTTTCGACACTCAATCGAGACTATATTCACTAGGGGTGTAAACAAACCGAACACAAACGAACAAAGCTTGTGTTCGTGTTCGATTCGTTTGAAATTTAGTTTGTTTGAAATAAGCTCGTGTTTGAAATTGTTCGTGAAATCACTGTTCGTGTTCGTTTCTTAACGAACACGAGC